>JACCGJ010012706.1:0-47274 GCA_013407085.1 Atriophallophorus winterbourni
CGACTAAACGAAAAGAAGTCCCCTGGCGCAGACAAAATTACCCCCGCCGTACTTCGCAGGTGTCGCGTTGCTTTGACTGCTCCTCTCACTCGCATATTCAATCTCAGCTTAAATGAAGGAAAAATACCACCGCATTGGAAAGCAGGGATGATAACTCCTATTTATAAAAGCGGTAGCCGTTCAGACACAGCAAACTATAGACCGGTAACGTTACTTCCGGTGATCTCCAAATTAATGGAACGCATTGTGACTGCGCGCATAAGAGAACATTTTGAAAACCAAATATTTTGACCGCAGCACAACACGGTTTTCGAAGAGGTCGCTGTTGCTTATCTAACCTTCTTACAACGTTCGAGGATTGGACCAAGGCACTAGACGAAGGTGATGCTGTACATGCTTGCTACATCGATATTTCCCAAGCTTTCGATAGAGTCAACCATGACATCTTAATTAAAAAGCTCGAATCCTATGGAATAACGGGAATATTGCTGAATTGGATAAGGGATTATCTTACTGATAGACACGTCCAAGTTCGCGTTAGCAGCACCTTATCTAGAAAAATAGACGTCACGAGTGGAGTTCCGCAAGGCTCGGTGCTTGGACCTATTCTATTCTTGGTGTATATGAACGATATAGTAGAAGATATTGGATGCAACTTGATACTATTTGCCGATGATATTAAAATATGGAAACGTGTCAGGTCTGTTAATGACTATATGGCATTACAACGGGATCTAAGCATCTTATTTCGTTGGTCCCAGTTAAATGAGTTACCATTTAATCCTGCGAAATGTAAAATGCTGCAGCTTGGGAAATCTCTGCACCACACGTATCAGATTGGCACGCAAGATCTCGTCTGGACCACAGCAGAAAAAGATCTGGGTATCTGGGTTTCGTTTAACCTTAAGCCTGGACAGCATTGCCGGATGTTGTACAATAAAGCTTGCCGTATCATGAGTCTTCTCAAAAGAATATTCCGGATTTTTACGCCCGAAACCCTACCATGGGTAATTAACACGTATATACGTCCTGTTATGGAATATTCCATCCAAGCCTGGGCACCATGGCTGAGGAAGGATATCGAACTACTCGACAGGATTTATCATCGTGCTACAAAGTTGGTCTCCGGATACAGATATTTGCCTTTCACAGAGCGAATGTTAAAACTGAACCTATCCGATTTTACCCAACGGCGGATACGTAGTGACCTTATGTTGACCTTCAAAATCCTGCATTCTGTAAACCATCCCCTTAAACACTTGCTAAAGCCCAATGACCTTACTAGAACACGAGCACATTCAAAGGCTTTAAGCATTCCGCATTCTCGATTGGATATACGTCGTAATTTTTTCTGCGTAAGAATTTGTTTCACTTGGAACTATTTGCTTGAAGAAATCACACGATCAGAATCTGTTGAGGTTTTCGCTTCCAAACTCGATGAGTTTATGACGAACCATGCGGTATGCGAATGTCCCTATTGATTTTTGAGATATTTTATATTTTTTTATATATTTTTTATATGTTCCATATACCTTGTCATCCTATGGTTATTGTTAGGCTTAATGCTTTTTCTACCATACAATTTTCTGAGTTCTGAGTTCTGAGTTCTAATAAGTTGAATCCAGAACATAAAAGCAAGTTTGGGATATGGGGTGAATTTCAATTGCCTCCGTTTTGCGCTTTGATTCGGGGTCGATCATTAATCACATGTACACGTGGAAATGGATTTCAGAGCAAAAGACATTTGGTTAAATGTACGGTTCCTCCTCTCGTTAATATTTAGATTTCTCGATTATTATATTGTAACGTTAGTTAAACGCGGGCACTGGGAAATAAGGTGGAAACGGGTATACTAAATATAACACCACTAACTTCGTTGGAACCTCAAGTAGACAAGGATGGGCGATTAAAAGATAAAGTCATTTGCATGAATATTAGTTCACAAACTTATTTGTTCATGGTCGATCGAACTGCTCAAAATCACCAGCACTCAAATACCGAGCTAAGCTATCATTGTATGCAATGACATCTTTCGAGAGGCAACGTATGACGACTCGGCAGGCAACAAGGTGAAAATGATGCGAGCACACTGCTGGAAGCTCCACAATGTACAAAGGACTTACTGCGTTCGTCATGTACGATTCGCTTCGGAATCGGGTTCAGCACGGATAGTCAAAGTAAAATGAATTGTACAAAGAAATAAACTTGAAAATCTACCGGATTTTGATGAACTCCATTTTGAATTAGAATTGGCGTTCACTATTCAGTATCGAGAGGTGAGATAGTCTAGTGGTTTATGATGCGTGCTTTTCAATCAGGGGCAGGCAGCTTGGAGTGATGACCTCAGCACCAGTTCCTACCAGCAATAGTAGGCAAAAGAGCTGTGACAGATCAGCACCCTCTTCCGTGCCAGAGATGGGCATGGCGCATGTGAGTCCCAACAGTTGTGATAGGGATTTTAAAAAAAAATGTAATATCAAGTGGAGCGTTTGGGCGTTTAATTTTTCCTTTGAGAAATTTTGCGAATCTTTGTGCAAAAATTTCTTACAGAATAGACATGACTAGCCGATGCATGAATGACTCCTCAGTACAGTGTTGGGTTTGAAAAAATGGTTTCCTGCCACAAATTGCCCAAGAAAAGAACGATTCTCGAACGAATCCAGCGAATTTAGGGAACAACAAAGAAGATCGGGCATGCAAAAAAGCCTTTCAGAAACGATTAGCTTCGATGAAATGTTCGACCAATGAGAAGGAGAACATCTGATGAAAGTTCAATCGAAATATCGATACAAAAATTACCAGTGGCGGACAACGACAAATTCCTTTTGAATATCATTGTTGTTGATGTCTGTATCATAGTGGTGATACTTCACTTCCAACTTCGATGTCGCTGAATCGAAGTTGGTCAATAACTTGTGGTAAAATCACTTGATCCGATTCACATTTGAAATACCGCATTCCAACTCGAACAACCTTTGGGACTTGTAATCCATTTTGGTCTATTTTATCGTGAACTCAACGCTAATGCGACTGGTTCATGACTCGGCGAGCCAATTTACCTTCTGAATATGTAAATGCTCTCATTTTGTGGTACATTTTGATATTATCCCACATCATTCACTTTTTGCACATTTTTAAGATGTTTACGTAGCTGTCTTTGCCGACACACAATGCACCATCGACTGACTCCATTGTTATTTCATTCCATACTGTTGTGCGATTGTTCATGCATTGACACACTTGGTGGGGAGTTCTGTAGCACTGTGTACATTCTCACATTGTTTGCACATTTTATGTTTTCTGCTTACCCTTAAAGTTATTAGTCCCTTTTCCATAATAAGGCATCCATGATGAACAACTCTGTGATGAAACTTGATAACAGCTGCTACTTCTAAGTGATTTTATATTTGACTTGTACTCAATTCTTTCGAATGTTGTCTCGATATATACTTACGATTAAAGAATCGATAGGACGTGAATTTTCTTGGCCCCGATGGCATAGCTGATTGGAATTTCAATCCGATGGTCTAGGCTCAAATCCTGTCGCAGCTGCACAGGCGGAATATTTAAGTAACCCAAATACCCACCTTGCCCAGGTGTAGATGAGTACCAATAATTCATTCATTCACATACAGTCCTCTCCGTGCCGGTGGCACATGAGGCGAAGACAACTTCACGTCAGTGGTTCCGGTCTGTCACTGCTTCCGTTGCCGTCTGCATCGTGAATCCTTGTGCATGTAGTTCGCGTTCCAAAGTTCTGCGCCAAGTTTCCTTGGGCCGTCCCCTTTTTCGTTTACCTTGCGGACGCCAGTGCATGGCTACCTTCGTATGCGAACTGGGATCCATCCTGCAGACATGACCGAACCACGGATCTTTTGTCATCGTTTCCGTAGCAATGTAGGTTTTACGGGATAGGGTTGCTAGCCCTAAGCCCAACCCTCCTCCTTTCTCAGACAGGCTTGGGACCGTCTTTGGCGGAGTTAAGACCAATAAGTTTGATGCAATACTTCTGCGGGAGCCTTGCAAACTGCCGAATGGACGAAATCAGTGTTGGGTTAAAGATCACGAAGATAAACACACCATCCTTTGTGTTCAAACTTCTTGATAGGGAGTAAACACACGAAGGCATATCAGTCCTGTTTATCCCTTAAACGGTATAGTAATAGAAGCTGCTCTACTAAACATGGATTATTGCACTGCAATAGAGTAGAAAGTTTTTTTCTCCTTAAACGATTGGAAATCACAGCAATTTACCGCATGGCGTTCCTGTAACATACCTGTTTCTGGAACAATAAACATAATATGTAATTAATTACGAATACCTAATTACTAATCCGTGTGTGTGTGTGCGCGCAAAACTTCAGGACGAACTGATGAAAATCCGTATGATACGTGACCCCTTGTGACCTTCGGTTCACATTTTCGGTATACAACAAAGATGAACCACATTGTTCCTTTGTTTCCTTGGTTGAACTGGGACTGACCTGACCTCCCGCTGTCAACACTTCAACCAGACAGTGAATCCATCTGTCAATAGGAACCAGACCACACACACCACACACCGCAATTGATTGTGAGGTTTCCGAGGTCAGCATGTCATTTGTCTTGCCACTGAACTCCGGTATGGAATGGCTGGCTGGATAGAGAAGGAAATGGTCCAAACAAATGTTTAGCCAAGCAGAGGAAAAGCATATTGGGGAAGGGATCACAATGGACTACGCCATTTTCTTAGCTTATTGAATAAATTGTTCTAAATTGTTCTTCGAATGAATATACGCATGGTGGTAAGTTCTATGCAGGGCGTAGACAAAATAACACACATAATCTAGACATTTGAGATATCGCAATTATTTCACTGAGTACTGTTATTGAAGGCGATACTTTTCTTCGCTCGATGGGTGTGTTGCTTCCCTTAGAATGCACTCCCCGAAACTGTTGCTATCACTCCGAGTGTTGAGGCATTCGTTCGAAATTTGGGCACAACGCTCACCAAACGATTTGACTGCCACTGTGTCACAGTGAGTAATTAACTCAGCTATACGTGACACTAAAGGGAATCATTATAGTTGACAATGAATTATTATTTTAGAAACGAATATCACATTGCACTTGCGAACCTAGATGTATTTTGCCACCTTAATCCCGGCTACTTTAATCTGGTTGAACTGCCGCAAATATGCATTTTCCGTTCGCAATGTGCAACTGTGGAACAGTTTACTTACTCATGTGGTACAATCTGGAACCGTTAAAGTTTTCAAGAAATCACTAGATGTCCACATGGAAAAGTATGTTTTTTATGTTTGACAATAATCTAACAATATTTTGGTATTTTTTTACCATCAGACCCAATGTACACTTTTGTGGGTCTTGTAAAGCATAGCTTCTTACCTGCATATAATCTATGAATAAATCTATGAATAAATCTAATCTACTGATTAGTTTGTTAGCATGAATTTCATTTCACTACTGTGTTGTCACCATCCCCATTCCTTAACACTACTACCGGTTTCGGACTGTTTGCCGTTTCAGGTGGAGATAGAGACAGTAAGAATCAGTTCAGTGAGCCTTGAAACACTGGTAAAGTGGTAAACAAAGTTATACTTGTATGCCACTGTTTCAAGGCTCATTGAACCTGATCTTACTGTCTCCACCTGACGACGGCAAACAGCCAGAAAGCGGTAGTGGAGTGTAAGAGAGCAACACATTACTTTGGTCATCCATAAGCGCCTTGAGTGCTTGACCAAGAATCACTTTGTGATTCCGTGTCTGAACATCGTGGTTCGTTGTACGAACCCTATATAACTGTGGCATACAAGTATAGCTCTGTTCATTCACTACTGTTTTCCATCACACAGTCCTACAATCTCCCATGAGTGCGTTTCAGTGGGAAGAATCGGGTGGTCTGTTATCTTTATATTGCAATGTTTGTTTATGCTTGTAGCTAAATTGATTCCGTCTAGCGTGATTTTGTATCGCTTTGGTTGTCGCGGTTTGATCCCCACAGTGGTTCCAACTTGAGCTTCATTCTAAATCCTCGTCATTCCCAGGTATAAAACGGCACCGACGTATTCGGACAGGTTATTGCGACAGCTTGTTCAACTGGCGAAATCACAACGCGTGTACAGTTTCGTTCTAATGAAACCGAAACTACTCTTATGAGACTCAGAGGCCTATTAAGAAAAAAGATGAATCTACCTTCGCATGTACTCAAACCATAACAAAGTGTATTCGGCAAGAACGAGAAAGTTGAGAAAACGAAAACTATGTACAAACAACGATTTCCATGAGAAAATTAACCTTTTCTGTTTCACTTCTGAGTAGTTGGGAGAGCAAAAGTCTCTAACTTTTAAACCGATCGTTCATACTATGCCAAGTTTTATAAGAAATTAGTCGGCCGTTGATAGAGTATTTACCCGACTGAGGCACACAAATGCATGAATACAGCTTTTTGCATGTAGTCTATTCAATTGGAACTTTTGTTAAAAGTAAATGGTTTCGACCTGGTAAACCAAGTGCCAGATGAAAGCATGGTGACAAAACTACTCAGAAATTCTTTAACACATTACTCGGAGAGAATCAATGGAGATCAGGGGCTGCAGGCCGTCTACTCACTTTTGCTTAACTTAGATGCCATTGACGCCGGCTCAACGAACTAATTTTTTGGATTCACGGAATTCATAAACTACTTGACAAATGGTTGATCGATTCCAAGCGTCTCACTAGGCTATTCAACGTAGAGGGGTCGAAAGGTCATGGAGCCAACTCATTTGAATTTTCACCGCGGTTTAAAAAGTAACTTCAATCGATTCGCGTTATTGTAGTTAATGCTTTATCCTATTAAAAACACTGTATAATATAATACGATTACAATAGCGTTCACACATACCGAGACAACGAAGTGATCAAGATTATTTAAACATGAACAGCTGCCGCAATCACGATGTTGTTTTGTAAAGTCAAGGATAAATCCTCATTTGCAATTTACAATTCAGATTCACGTGAAGACTATGCGATCCAGTACCGGTCACTGTTTGGAATATTTTGGCAATACTCCTATAACAGCGAGATTTTTGGTTGAAGTCAGAATTTATACATGTGAGTCGTAACTGAGGTTCGAAAAGCTGGACGATGTTGTTTTGAACACAATAATCGATATCGATCCGGGGATATTGTAGAAGAGTTCAATAGTGTGATCGAGGACGTCGAACACGATTTGTTCTGAATTAAATCTAAGCAAGATGATTCAGCGATAATTTTTACATTTGCGTAAATATATTTGGTTTTCAGTGCCGCTGGAAAAAAGCGTGATTCGGTGTGTGAATTGTGGATTAGAAACGTTGTTGTTGTCCTCCTTCGGTCGATGTCGATCATGGATGTCCATCACAATCTCATGAATGTTCAATTTCTACAGTTTTTGAATGACTAAACAGTCCGATTCGGGAGGAAAAATCTCTCCCGCAGCGCTTCCAACGATGATCAGAACTCGGTTGTATGGTTAGAAGCGTAACATATCAATTAATGCACCTCGATTTATCATTATTCTAACTGCCATTTACACGATGATCAGGGTGACGTCAAATTAACACAACTTTATTGCATCTGAGTTGGTTCATCGTGACGCGAAATGCTACCTGGATCACTTGTACGATCTACAATTCTCATCTGTGTTTGGCTGCGATCAAACGTGAGCAAATTTAAGTGAAAACACTATTGCCTAGACGTGATTAACTAGGTCCAGTTCTCGCCATGAATCAGTTTGAAGAATCAAGATTTGTTTGATATCTACACAATTTTCCCAAAACCACAGTACCTAATCCGAAGCACATTGGTCGATGGAAAATATATTGCGTTGGCTATAGTTGCAAGGCGCGGATCAAAACGTGAGATTAACCGACAGTGAATAGCTAACAAAGCATCAAGAGACACCTATCGACTTCATCCGGTGACTCAGCCGGTTACCCCATGATGACCTAACAGACTGGAGTTTTGTTTGCGTGTCGTTGTGTCCTCACAACCATGACGGCATTGTTGTCTTGACCGAATGACCTTCTAGACTCTCAGGCGAACTGGGTTAACGCGCTTTACCCCATCTGGTTGCTTATGTGGGTTGTGAAAAACAAAGCGTGAATGATTATTCGATGTCGCATACATCACTCGACGAGTTTGTTTGGGTCATGCCAGGCCAAGGCCAAGTCTGGTGTTTATGGCATATTCGTGATGTGCACACGAATGCTTTCTAATTACAGTTGGATGTCGAAAGGGATTGTTTAAGCGTTATAATCCATTTCGGATTACTTGGAGATTCAGTTTTTACTGTAATGTGTTACATTAATGTGCAGAATATGGCTTAATTAACTCTGGATGGGATAAAAAGATAGCTGAACATAAAACGTCCTAGAAGGTACCATGTTTTTAAGTGAATACAAGTTAAACAGTGTTTAATGCGACCAAATGGGTCATTATCTAATCAATTGATTTTCATTTCAACTGCCAATGGTCCCTAATACGGGGAGGACATACCAATCTGTTCTTTCTAATCCTGGTAAGCTCCTTTGATTGCTTAGCCATAAGAATGGTTCGATGAGATGACGGAATCTCACCAAAGCTCATCAAATATTTTGGAACAACAGTTATACAGGCGCTTTATTGATTTATTGTTTGATGGTGGCTGGAGGAGTCAGTCGTACACGATATGTGTGACACTAAAATCAACCTTGGGCTTGATATTCTCCCCGTGGCAGCTTCAATTGAAGCGGTATAGGAAACAGTGTATGCAGTGTATCAGCTGTTTTTATTGATTTAACGGAAGGGTACGACAATGCTAGTGGGAATAAGTTCTTCACAATGGTCGAAATTATAGGCTGCCTTCAAGACTGCTTAAGTATATATGCTCATTATGTATGTCCACCCTAGCACGAAGTGTTCAGGTCACTTAGGCGATTGAAATTTAAAATACATTAAACACGTTGTTCAGCAAATTCTTTGCTCTGCTCTTGAATCGCGCTTTTAGGACGAGTTGCAACGGAAAGCCATTCAATATGGCCAGTTTCAAAGCACAAACAACGGTACGCGGTTTGTTTATCAACCACTTGTGTTTCCGTAATCGTTCATTCCATATAGCAGGGCGCTTTTCATCAACAAGCTAATACTTCGGGCTGACTATCAGCATGAACAATACCTAAGTTCTTGGTCAAGTCACAGTATCGCCTCATGTTGGAAACTGATTGAACCAGTACATCACTACACATACATTACGGATAACCTGCCCCTGTGATATTAATAATAATAATAATAGGCGGATAGGTAGAGCAACTCATCTTTCCCCGTTTGAAACCTTGCGTCGGGAGCGACCGCAAGCTGACAGTATCGAGCGGTTACATGTTGGCTTCACTGTATGGTAGCAAAACCTGCACCACTTTATGAAGAAACGAAGTTGAATACTTTCCATTTACGGAACATCGTTTGCATCTTAAATATATCGTGTTTGAACAGAGTAACAAATGTAGAAGGGCTTTCTAACGCTGGTGCACAACGCACGCTTGTAGAATGTAAAACGGTCATATTTCAAAGAATCTAGCGGAAGTGAAAACCAAGAAGTCGATCTTCGTGTAAGCCGAACTTGCGAAAGATAAATTTTTGTGAAAGAGATATGAAATCTCTGGATATGATCTTACGAGTTTATAAGAGCGTGCTTTTGACCGCTTACTTCAGATCAGCGGTTGAATGGAGAAACTACCGATAGTGTGCAAACAGTGCCGATCAACCAAGTATTGCTGGATGCAGTGAACAGTGTAGACAAGATTGTTACTCCCAACTTAGTTACGGTGTGGATCATATGGCCGACATTCACTTGCGATGCACATCCATAATCGTTCGGACCGGACGAAAGCAACAAATGTTGCATCGAGGAAATGCTTCGTATTAACGTCGTTTGAACTTGTAGCCAGTGTTGGATAAGGTTGACATGACCAACCTGTTCCATCACACACACACACACACCACAAACGGTTTAATACTGTTTGCAAGGTGATTTGAAGGTTATACAGACCTAGATCCCAAGTTGGGACCGTTCCGCTTTACATTTACCGCTTTGAGGTTTTTCTCGCTAGTTTACTCAGCAACCATTTTAGTTCCAGTGAGTCCTGGGGCATTTGTTGTGTAGAATTTTTTTTACGCTAATTTCATCAAATAAGTTCAGTGTTACGTTTCCAAAGTTGTGCTAATTTTGGATCAAGGCTCTCTCAAACTTCGTTTGCTGTCTCAACCTGATGACGACAAACAACCCGATAGTGGTGATAGTGTGTGTACACCACAATAAAACCATCATTTATAAGCGTCTTGATGGCTTAACCCGGAATCACTTTGCGATTCTGTATTTAAGCATTGTGGTTCCTTGTACGAAGCCGATTTAACACTAGTTTCAACTTGATGCTTGGTTTACCTCTTGTCAATTGTTTCTAGATTCACTGAACCTATTCTCTTTTCTGAAGCCAGTCGTGTAGTGCAATTATGGTGGTGTTAGCCACGCAAAACAAGTTTGGAAAAACTTCGAGTCAACGAGATCGATATGATCTCACACAATGATATATTTACGTCCAAAGCAAGCCAGTTTTGGAATGTATGATTTCTTTGCTCAAAGTTCATACAATATCTTACGATGACCTGTCTTGTGATTTAAGTTGAGCAGAGTACGCACCAATGACCCGTCTGGCTGAATCGTGTTTTGTACAAAAGTTTGAGTGTGCCAAATCGGAAGACACTTCGGCCACGGTTGATCGATGAAAACCGCACAAATTTTAAATAAATAATTCGTTGAATGGTTTTACTTGATTATTTCGTGCTCGAGGCATGAGGCAGTGAAAGCTGGTAGAGAGGAAGCACAGCGTTGCAGATGATGGAATCGGAAAACGTTTTACACTTGACACGAGACTTGATAAAATGGCATGCTAAGAGAAGTAGTTTAGTTCATCTCATTGCAGATGTTTCCGTGTTTTTACGTTCATCAGCTTTGCTAGTAAAGATTCCAGAACGGTGACAAGGTAATTTTTCATTAAACTCTCAAATGAGAATCGAACAATGTTTGATTTCGGAGCTAGTTTGCCAGACAACATAATCACAATGTGGTTTCAGGTCAAGCGCTTGAACGCTCAGAAATAACCTTTCTCTTGCTGTTTGCCTCTTATAACACGGAGACAGCATGCTTAGTTCCAGAGAGCATCAGCACAATCGCTAACTCGCTAAGTGTAGCTTCATCCACAACGTGCTTACATTTGGTTTATGCCCGACTTCACTCCAAACCGTTGCCGGGATTTAATAACAAGGGTCTGATGTCAGATTTATTAACTTTGAAACATCTAACAATATCTATCAGCACATCTAGTTGTACCTAATGCTTTAGCTATCATATAGCTAGCGAGAAGCTTGCTTTGCTAGTTGTAGGAATGATGTTCGACTGTACGAATATAAGCTATGCTAAGCAGATATATACATGATTTGTGAGTGGACAAAGACACCGGACTCAGAGGTAAAGCAACGGCTCATGCGCTTTCATTCCAAACGACGAGAAATGTTCCGTGGTTCGTCACGGAGAACTCGGAAGATTGAGCATTCTCGTCACCATATAGATAGATGCAAATTTCTTGCCACCAGAGATCGCCGGCCGATCGGCATAATGTCAAGAAGAAACCACTTTATGATTTCGATTGTTTAAGTTCTTCCGATAAAGAGTACTCGGTGAAAAGTATTCTAATTGAGAAACAATCAGGCCGGTGATGCAATAGAAAATTTTGTACAGAATTTGAATGCTTGCCTGTTCGAATTCGCTCTAATAACTACCGTAGCGGATGATTCTGGTATGTGGGATTGGATACTGTTACGAGCCAATAAATATAAACCAATAAACAACAATAACAAACGGTAAATACTTGTACGGGGCTGATAAGTATCCCATGTACTAGAGAGCATGGTATGAACATGTAGTTTGCAAGTTTTGTTATTTCTCGTCCGAATATTTTCGTATCATTTGTGATACAAGGCGATTTCAAGGGTTAAATTACAAGATAAGATCATTCACTGCCATGCGTCATAACAAGCTTTACTCGCCACACCATTTGACAACATACAATGTTAAGCAAACACTCCAAGTTGCTTAGTTCAAGATCGCCACTGACCACGGTTTCGGGAAATATCTTGAAGCGTAATTAACCACTTCCATATCTGATCGCGGGCACCCCAGCCTGGAAGACGCGCTGCGCCGACTTTGGAAAGGTTACACGTAAGGGTTTCAGCTGCTTATACCACGAGATGTCCGCAAATCGAGATGTCGTCGCAAAGAGAATCCGTTTCGGACGTCGGTGGTCCGGTATACGCAAATTGTGATCCAACCAGGGTAATCTGTGCAGGTTGATATGCTTCTCTATATCAAAATAACTACCAAAGAGCTTATTTCGGAAAACGTATGCGACTGTAACAGCTACGCCAAAATACTGAAGACGACGAATGTGCTATTTACGTAAGGTCTCAGTTTCACACCCATGCAGTAATACAACCCGAACAGTACTAACTATGATTACATAACATTCGGCCTTATCATTCTAGTTAATTTTTGCTTTTTGTTAAAGGTAGGATGCAAACTTAGCCCTCTTTCTATAGCGACCACGAACAAACTTCGAGTAACCAGGAAAGTAATTTTTCGTGTCCTTTTTGGAGAACTGCACTTGAACCATTCAACAATAAGTTCATTTCAACCACCGACTAAAACCCTGGGAAACCCAGAAAATGGCAAAATGCAATCCGCGCCAGAAACATCTGTTTTGTTTAAACATGACATTGTGGTTAAACCACAACGTCGAAAGTTCGCCATGTCAAATTGTGTTACACATTTTGTCGTTAACTGGGCTGAACACGAACCGGAATCACACGTTACACCGCTGACATCCGCAAATCACCCCAAGTTTGCGACTATTACGCAAGTCAGTGGTTCACGCGAGATACCCACATTTGTGTACCGTCGCTTGTGCACATCCAGTCACGTTCACAAGTTCAAAGGACCGGTCACGTGCACCAAGATTGATCGGTTAAAAGCAATCGATACATCGGCAGTTCAAGTGCGCAGGTACATGTGACAAACCACTGTTGTTCAAGGTCGTACTTGAGTTATTGAAATAACCACGTACTGGTGCCTGTGAAAGGGATTCGTTGAACGATAGGCACGTCTAACCAATTATTAATTTCAGCAGTGCTTTAATGGCTTACATATCTTATACCTACCAATAACTAAATTGTCTACGAGTTAAAGCTGTTCAACCACTTTGAATAGAGTAACCAGGTGGCTATTAGTGCTACGATGAACTCAGTTTATTAGCAGCGATTATTATTATTCGGTATTATTTTTCGTCGGTATCAGCTACACGGTCCATTTTCGTGACTGGCTCGAGAAAGTGGAAAGTTCATATATCAATACGGTTGCCAGGTTTGAATTCAGTTCTTCACATGCAGTATTCAATTCAATTTTCAAGTTAATTTTAATGGTCTAAAAAGCATATAGCTTCACAAAAAACCACAGAATAATATGGGAACAAATTTCACGACGTAAAGTCACCGGTATTTTATGGCCAAGATCATAGTGCTCAGATCATTGTCAATCAAAGAATCAAGTTCAAAGAAAGCGTCTCAGCGACGCAATGCACACATTCTAAATAGACCACGTATACCACTTTAAGAAGTTCAGTAGTAACGACTATCTTTTTGAAAAGGTCCATCGTGATAAGCTGGATCGTAAGATTTTAATATATATATATATATATATATATATCACAGTAAATTGTTTTAGGATCCAATTATCCGTGCTTTCCAATTTGAAAGTTCTTCGCCCCACCGAAAATGGGATTAAGCTAGTTACTGAGGGAAGCGTATACGATTATTTGTCATTTCTCGTATCGTGCGTCAGTCAACTCATGACTTTCTATCACTTGTTTATCTAAACGCAAACCAATTGTAACATTGTTTATTATTCCTATTTTGGAAGTAGTAAATAATCCGAATCAGGGTCATAAAGCATACAATAAGGGGTCCGCAAAAGCCAGTGGACCGAACAGCTTTGACCGATCTATCGGCAAGTTGCATGAGGAAAATCCCACAAGCTTTTGAATCAGAATGACAATCTGCAAGATGGGGAAAAATTTCTGGGAGGGATCCCATTTTCATGACGAGCGCATAGTTTGCATTTTTTTCCTTTCACACGTGTCACACAGCATTCTTCCGGAGTTTAAAATATTCAGCATAATTAGTCGGACTAGTTGTAAGAACGAGCTTCTGTTTATGGAAACGTTCCAACGGGTTGCGTGCCACATGAATCCAAGGGGCCAAGCCTAGCTCTTGGTTTAAATAGTGGTCCTCTATGATCAACGGAAGCTAATTTCAATTACAGCTGACTTATCATAAACTTCCTAGACTCAGTGACCTAGGAAGGCAATCTATATATGGTAACACAAACTGTTATTGCATACCTCCACCGCATTGCGGAAGAAAATTCGCGGATTAGCGAACATTTATAATTCTCCTATTAGGTCGGAAAAAGAGTTTGGTGAAGTCCAAAAAAATCCTCGACAAAGCGAGGTCATTTATAACCTCTTCAGTGTGCTGGGTTTGCTTCAACGCATTACAAGGCGTTTCAATTTAGTCTTATTACCCAAGTTACCGAATACAAACACATCTCACTCTCAAACTATACAGTCCAAGTTCTGAGCAATATGATTCAAGAAAGACATTCTGTTATTCGAGATGATTCAACACAAAGCAACCATAACGAAGAGCGGATTGTATTACTTTGATTGAAATCGGCCCAAACAACCTCATGCGTAAGCAAACTTCAGATGACCAACTTATCACACCGAAAGAGTTCAGACACGTATTAAAAGCGGGTTCTGATCGCCCAAACACAGTCGTACGTGCACGCTCGAAATAACACATCCATGGCCTAACAAACATCGAAACGTTTACCCGATTTGAATATGTTTTCATCAGAAACGGTGCTGTCACCGAGTGAACAGATTTGTAAACTGAGTAAACTTATGCCACACTTAATTACTCCACATAGCGGTTCCAAGATACATGTTCAACAATGATATTTAGCTTGTGCATACTTTTTTCACCATTATGAACGCGGAATTAGATTCCTCCTTCCAGATTACCTGGGTGGAAATGTAGAGAATCGTGAAAACCGTCCAGGAACAAACACAACAAAACCCGAAGCTCCTTTGTGCATAAGTTTCTCTTACAATAAATGTAAAAAGTTGAAATATACGAGCCAGACCACGGGATGCCATGAAATTAACATATGCGAACTCAACCTTAGCGCATATAATCACCGAAAACTGCGGTTCAACCGAAAGTAAAACATTGGAGATGACAACTGCTTTTGTGAGAAAAGATTAGCGATTGTAAACAATGGAAGATTATTAACAGATGCAGCTGAGCGATGAACAACATACTACTGGACAGAAATCAGCGTCAATATCCATCGAGCTGAGGATACCGGCATACTTCGTGGCAGAACAGATGCAGAGGCAAATTCCATTTTCCCAACATCATGGCGATAAAAAAGCAGCATATAGAGATAGAACGAGTTCTACTCTTTGCCCAATTTAACGTCGGCTTCACCGCGACGTTTGCAACGGTTAAATTTTAGAAAGCACCGGAGCATTTTGAAGTTTGTCAAACACTTGATGACCTTGACAGAACGACAGCATACCCATAAACACCTTCCTAATATCGTTTATCACCGTGACGCTCAGCATCAAGGACGGACAAAGGGCCAGACAATGTAACATGGGGCAATGAAAGGAAAGAGTAATAAACGGTGGACGTCATAAATTCGGTGTGGAATCCGTCAAGGCAGGTCGAACGGCCTCAGAGCGTCAAGCGCAGGAATTAGACCAGGTGGCCGGAGATTAGCCGATGACACACACTATTGACTGATCACCCGGCTTCCTATTAAAGCCTTTGCGAACGAGGTAAGTTATGGTGAATTTTTGAAACGTGACCTAACCATCGTGGAGTGAAGAGCACATTTTTCTGTCAGCTCATGACCATGTGGTCCTAAAACCTGTCGACAGACGACACGGATACAAACAACTTCGCACCAAAACTTGAACCTTATCCGTAATATCTTTGACAAAACGCTATATAGTCCGATTATATGGAATGAAGCCCTCAACTCTTCTATCATCGTTTTATTATGTACTACTGAAATAAATTACTGAAGCAGTGTTGAAATATGCATAGTGTGTGACAATAAACGAGGCATACATTTTTGAGTACCGGTAGCAATGCCGAGTGATCTCACCGCTGCTCAACATCAGACGCCTGACAGTTAAACTGGGCTCCGTGCATGATGTCGACGTGTTTTGACTATTACAATGCTCATCTAAAACCAGTTGAGCTGATGACGAATTAATCGGTCAGCCTAATTCACGCCAAGTTCTCAAGTCCCTAATCTAACATTCAGAAAAAACGGGGTGGTTATCCCTGAGTTTGGCTTGCGCTTATGAATCTAGTATACTCAATTAAGTGATGATTTGGTAATCAAAAAATGACACTTCAGAAAATGTTATTAACGTGATGTTGCAAGCATGATTACAGTAACCCATAGTCACGTGTTGCGGCGGCGCATTTAAATGTTACCGCTTCACAGTCATACTACCCCCGCGAAAACGGGTAGGCTCATCATTTTGTTGTAGGCATTGAGTCGACAATGTGCAAGCCAACTGACTCAATGCCACACACAACAACGAGTATTAACATGCATTTATGTGAACTGACACGTCAAAAGTTTGCCGCAACAAGTTCACTGAGGTTTCCAGCGAATCAATCGACGCTATCGATTGGAAAAAGTCAGTGGTGGTTGCACGAGATACTACTCACAAATTTTGTCTAAACACCTCTCAAAAATGCGTGCTAGTCGAGCGAGGTGCATTTCTTTGCGAAAACGCACATATTAGTGAACTTGTGACTTGTGTGCGCTCACAAACTGACTGATTTCCATCACGCCCCATAATCGATCGTATGGCATTTGCATCGGAAGCCGAAACGCTGATTCGAAAATTTCATGACACGTACCAGTGTTGTTCTACACGGTTTAGGAGCTGAATGATGATAACGATGAAGACGTATTAAAAGAAAATAACGCAGGATTCATTGTTTAATGAACTTGAAAATTAAATCTATTAGCCAGTGTAAGGAACTTCAAGTGGAGCTTATCATACATTTTTCATATCAGACCAACGAAACCGAGGCACGAAAAGTGACAGATGATATGGTTTCCCTCAGCGTAAAGGATTCTAGGTTGTCAGTGTCATGCTTCAGACAAGTGAGTATGATAAAGATTCAGGGTTAAGCACATTTCCTCAATTGTGCAACCACAACGAGGAGCTTACCGTGGACCTCTCGGAAGATGATTGTGGCACCCAGTGCACCACCGCGTCCCTATGTTATGCAGTAGGAACCGGTTTTTGTCTTGATAATACCAAAACTTACATGGATAGATCGATGACCGAAATTGGCCAGAGTGGCTGAATTCTTATATAAATCCGTATCACGGACTCCAATCGCTGGCTTGCTCAGGGACCGAAGTGGTTGTACCAGTAAGTATACAGTCAGCAAAGGCATCAAAAAGCCATAGAGGCATGAAGCCCACAAACGAAGAGTACCGACTATAAGCTCTCGGACAATATGCCCCTGCAGCACGACTCAAGGGAAAACCTGTAAGAATTCGGCTGTCAGAAGAATTGTATGATAATGAATCGAGTGAAACTTTTCCAGAAATAAGAGCCGATAAAGGACGTCCGCATATATTCAACAATATAAAACTCGTCAAGGTCGTTGAAAAGCAGCCAACGTGGCACGAACTCGTCGGAAAAATCATATCACAGTGACAACCGGTAGAGACAGGATGAGGCGTTTGTTGTAGTAACGAGATTTACCTATCAATGATAGGCGTGTGTTCATTACTCTGTCATGCGCATAATGGACACTCTCTCATGTTTTAACAATCAGGGCTGGTTAAAGCATTGTCCACAGGGTGTGTACTGGAACGCAATAGAGCGGTATCATTGTAACCGCTGCGGGAGAGATTGTTCCTCCAAATTGGACAGTTGACCATTCGACAAGCTGTGGAGGATGGAACCACAATTCGCTTGTGATATACATCCATGGCCGACATCGACCGAAGGAATCCAACACAGAGGGGTGTATGGGAAACGGGGTTAGACGTGATTAGTGTAGAATCGAGTCTACTCGATGGGTGGATCAACATCGTTAGAGACGACAAGACTAGAACGGGATTGGACGTCGCGTAATTATCACATCTTCAATAGCAAGAATAAAATTTTCTACCAGGCTGCAAAGAAAACACAGGGCACTATGCGAGAGACATTGAAAAATTCGTTCTAACCATCGCGACATAACCAGTTTAATCGATTTACCTAAAAAAGCAACACCATTTCAAAAATGGAGTTAACCGAAAGTGATTCTTGTTTATACGAGTCGTATTTTTGAAACAAGCTAAATCTAAATTAATCACATCCATGAATAAAATATAAGCTTATCTATCCAGCCACGTACATATTGTTCTGAATATTTTAAGTGCCGAACTACTTTTACGTAGACAGTAGCCTGATGATTTTAATAATCTAATTGATGGCCAACAGTTATGGGCCATTGGACCAACGACCTAGGCAACGGAATCACACGGATCATGAGATGTAATTCACATCATGCAAACACAACAATAATAGATGAATTTGGCGTCACTAATAATTTTGTTATAGTTATAATTAGAACAAAGTTGAAATATTATAACCAGGATTGCAAATAAGTATCCACGCTTGACTTTGCAAAAATTGAGTTTAGAACAAAGTCAGAACGGCATTCCAATGTCAGGCCCGGGATACGCATATCTGATGATTGGTAAAAACCATGAAATCGCTCGTGTCCAGCTTTTCAAACGTCATGTACTACTCATTAAATTCTGACTTCAAAACAAAAATTAACCAGGATTGACATTGGCGCCCTCCAGATATTGGTAAAAGGCTTGATCACAATGAGCTAAACGTGGAGGTTGTGGTTTCGTGTCCCACCTCAGTTGGGGGGGAACTTTAAGTATACACTTCACCGTGGTCAAATTTGTGACGATTTGGGAGGATCTGGCCCTGATGGCATTCAAAAACAACCCTGTATCCAAGCAAGATGAAAGCCCCATAAAAGCAAGTGGTAAATTCAGTCGAATGATTAAAAAAACCACATAGTTCATTAACCGCGTCTCTGAGAATCACGGGAGTGTTAAGTCTGCTTTCGAGCAAGTTGAAACCAGATTACTCACACGCCGCCTGATGCGATTCTGTTGAAACGGTAGCTTTAACCACGAGGAATACAAAGGTTACTGCAAGCCGATGAACAAAGTTCTCGCGAACGGAAGGGACAATTTGGTTATCCATGGTGAAAAGGAGATTATGTTTGACGTGCACTTCCACGACCCCTATTGACAAAGAAAGAGGTCTGGAGTTGACACATTGAGGTAGAAGTTGAGTCAGATGCTTACTACGGAAAAATGCATGGAACTGTTGAAATGACAATGAACTAAGTTGCAATGAGTCATGAACCTAAAAATCACGAGTAGCTTTCCATGTTATGTGATGTTGACATCATAAATAGTTGGTAGCCTCCTTCGGTCGATGGCGACCATGGATGTACATCACAAGCGCATGAAGAGTTCATGCGATTCGAGAGGAACAATCTCTCCAAACGATAGGCAGTTCTCGGCCGATCGGCAGCATTTGCACGGTGTCGGTGTGTGAACTATGTTCAGCAGCTAAGAGCCGTGTCTGCTCTTCCCTAGCCTGCAGATGACGCCATAAGATGCAATCTATAAGTATGAAGTATCACATACGCGGACGGTCAGGCGAGATGATGACAGACTCAGATGGAGCGAATAACCGTCGAAACGATCTTGAAGCAATATTATTTCTTCCTCATATCTGTCTAGGCCTGGGCAACCTGACAGTATCTTAGCCCACGTGCAGTCTCTGGCTGTGCGGCACTGTGCCTGGATCAAGCTTGTGCTTTTATTTATTCATTCACTACTGGAATCCGATACACCATGTAGCACGTTGATAAATCGATGACTACAATAAGAGCACGGAACTAACAAGTATACATCGGTGTTCCAAATTTGCTACACCAAATGCGTCATACTCATGTGAGTTATGGAAAAAAATCAATAAAATCGAGCATGTCACAGCAAGATTGACCAATAAAACGATTCAGTTGGTGCACGATTTCAATGAATCAAAGAAAACTGCAGACACAAGCAGAACGACGCGAAAAGAAACCGGGGTTTCGGTGAGTCAGAATAAACAAGGACAGTTCGCCAAAAAGAAAAGTGGTTTAACGAATGCACGCATGGCCCAGTAGAATATTAATATCATCTAGATCACCATAATCCAGGTTAATAATCTTCATTCAGTGATCAGTAAGCTTCATTCGTGATCATACTACAGTTTCAGCATTCAAAATGTGCTGCTTTCAAACCCGAACTTGATACACCAAGCTTAACACGTTTTTAATACACAAAACATTTACGTCACTATTAAGCAGATTACAGGAAAATGATGGTATACAGGGTGCGCATGGTAAATGCCTCACGTGGACTACAAACAAAAGGCATGCATGGAAGATGATTGATTTCTATTTACGGAGCATGCAACATGCCCAGAAGACCGTTTACATAACACGCTTATGCTAGTTCGGAAAAGTCGTATTAACCGTCATGTCTATAGAATCGACAACGGTCGTGTCCCAAATCATTAGCACGCAAGGAGCTGGAATCAGGGTTCCTGCATCTAAGTTACGACAACGTTTGCCAAGGAGATATGAAAGTTCTTGGCGTTGGCATCAACCCAGAATAACATGTGGTGCAACGTGTTCAAACCCAGATAACTTCATTTCTAGAGAAACCAAGGTGGAAGGTTGTGCGCCGCTCCGCTAAAGATGAGTTCCACAAGATTCTAACATGAAAACAGTGAGCCTCAATTGGTACACATCGATTGGAACCCAAAATGTGCTATCTTTGCGTGTAACACATCAAAGGGTTAAAACTTAGAAAAAACTAGCATTAGACGGCACATTTTCGATATCGACCAACGCATGCCTAGCAGGACGATACCCCCATACACAGCCTGGCGATAGCTATTTCACACCCCACGAAGCTCGGCTTGCTTACCACAGAATTTCTACAGTAAATGAAAACTTCAATTCGCGAAACCACTTAGACAGACACACAAAAATGAGAAGCAATCAACGGAAACTGCTCAAATTTTTCGTAGAACGAACCACCTGATATGAGTGTTGAGAGACATCGACAATATTCGACTATTTTCATCACGGACACAGCTATCACGATCTTCATACTGATGATGCTAGGATCAACGAATTTACGAGAGGATTGGTGATCAACGTCGATTCGGTATGATTGAGGGTGTTGGCCCTACTCACGCAAAGCATCCTAGCACTAAGATCATCACGCTTGGAACAACATCCAGTGTGTTCACCCGCACTGGCAAGGCAACGGGAAACAGAAAAAGGATACGCAAAGAAAAGTAGCAAAAATTGAACATAGAAAGCAATTAGATGCGTGATCATATTTTATATCTTGTAACATCGAAACCAGAAAAATATTGACAGAAAACAACAATCATTATCGGCTAGTTTCAACTAGCGAAAACCAAGACAGTGTCAGGCCTTACGCTATTATCTGATTGGAAGAATTAGAGTGCACATACATAGGGGGGCGGCGCTTTCAATACATTAAATATCTGAAGATAAGAAAATAACGGAATGAGCTCAAATGTTTGGGAAGAGCTTCAAACCAGCTTTCCGTTCGAGTGAACCAATGGGGACTTGAAATGAATTGAGATCAACTTTTTCCGGTAGCTTCTCGTTTGGCAGCACCCAAGCACGGCACTCCCATTTACCGAACGGTTTGCTTTGAATTGCGATGGCTTTGAAGAAGTGAGTAGGGACTGCCACATCGTTTTCACCGATGACTTCATAGTGAACATATTTCTTGTTCCCGTACATTCTAGGAGTGAAGAGAATCCAGAACGAATGTGGGATAAGATTCAAACCAATAGAAAACACGATGGGGTTCAGTTTGAAACGAAGATAGATAGAGAATGATTGCAAATAGGCATGTAATCCCTTAGGTTAAGACTACACTTCAAGGTCAAGAGCTGTAACATCTCAAACAGCAACAACACATCAATAAAACGTAACAATGCCTCACTGCCATACAATCACAATGGAATTTTGCTTAAAACGAACATGGGAATGTTGGGGAGTAAGCAAGCTGCACACATCTGCAAGGATGATTGTTCTCAAAATATGCTATCAACAATTTGATGAACCGTTTCAATGTGAGCAATATGCAATACAATAATCATATTTCCACACACACACAGTACGATCGATTTCATGCTATTTGCGCTCATCAGGGGACAGTACGATCAGGATCTGAATGCGCTGAAATAGTAGAGAAATGGTAAACAATGCTGGCATGCGTTTAATCACACACCCCCAAGATATGCACGACATTCTTGTATTGTCCAACCTTGAAATTCGCGAAGGTTAGCATTATCTCACGATGGACTCACTGCTCCCGTTTATTGGAGTGCGGAAACGTGACTTGAAACTATCTTTCGGATCAATAGCAAGCAGTTTCAGTTTGTTGCAAACACTATACTTTTTGAACTCTTGGGAATAGGGTATGGCATGAAAGCACAAGCGTGATCCAGGCAAATTGCCACATAGCCACAGACTGCTAAGATACTGTCAGGTTGCCCAGGCCTAGACAGATATGCGGAAGAAAAAAGAATAGGAAATGGTTTTGAGACTCCAGCTTATTTCAGCATGGCTAATCAATTTGGCACGGTGTTAGCGACACAGCACAGAAGTACTGCACGATTGCACATCCGTGAATAGGGTAAAGCTAGACGACCAATTTTGAGAGTGAAGCATTTGCTGGCGGATGGATGTGTCTCTATGAAAGCACAAGCCTGGACCACACGACAGCGTAAATGTGTGAGGTTGCCCAGGCCCACAAGGAGATAGCGTGATTGAGAATGTAACGTGTGCTCGTACGCTACTCAAAACTGGTCGCAATCCATTTAAAAGGGTTTCAGCATACAAGTACTACACGAGTACTGCACGGATGTGCACTCGGACAGTATTTCTGTTCTCGGCAGCTAACACCTTGATAAATTTGTTTGCCGGTGCTACTGAGCTGCATGCGGAAACAGACTGGAGTCTTACTGCCATTGCTATTTTCCTTTGTCACATCGGTCTAGGCAACCTGACAGCATCTAAGCCCACGTGCAGTTTATAACGATGACGCACGTTGTGATTTAATCCATTCATTCATTCACGACACAATTGCCCATCCGTATACGGAAAATGGGAGATGGCTCCACTTGAAGAAATACAAAAACTGAAAAAGATTAACACAGCAGCATACCCCATTACAACACATACCACTGTTCGACTACCGATTTGTGGATTCATACATGCATACAAAGCTATGGTGATTCATGTATAAATATTAAGATCCGAGCTGAGAGCATGGAGTACATTTTTTGAATTTTTGGTTCACTCGACGCCACGCGGCTTCCGAAGTCAAAGCGGACGGTAATCTAAAGGGCGGATTTTGAAAAAAAGTGAAGTGGGGTTTGAAACTGTTTGTCCGACTTTGCTTGGGTGAGTTGACAGCTGTCCCTAAAGTCATCTACGGTATCCAAACGAAACACAACGATCAAACAAACAGTTGGTATTCACCAAATTAGATACCGAACGACTCACTCATTTAAGACTGTTTAGCCTTTTTGAAAAAGAAATAACCATGCAAAGTAGAACAGCTCGATACTTTCATCTGCTGCTCACCAAACCCAGCACCTTAATGATAACATCATCAGCATTTACAACATTACACCGGTAACAAGTGCGAAGTGCTTAGCTGCCATACAACCATGGTATAATAAATAGATGGGGAAGGGTGGGACCTAAAAAAAGCTACTGAGCCCATAAAAGATTAGACACAGACAGACAAACATTCAATCAAATGTTGTGAGCGAGTAGAGCGACATTAGCATGCCAGCTTCCTTGCGGCTTTCATTTTCACGCATCATAACAAGATTTACTCGCCACTTCACTTGACAGCAGACACGATTAATAAAACACTCCAAGATCTTTACAGCAAGAGCGCTGCTAAACACGATTTTGAGCCAGACAATAACGAATACTTCGCTTTGGGATTTAAAGCGAAGCGAATATTCGCTTCGCTTCGCCATTACGAAGTGCACTTCGGATATTCGCTTTGATACTATTCGCCATTGCGATGGGCAGTTAGGACACTTCGAAAATTCGCTTCGCTCCAAAAAAGTGACATTCGTTATTGTCTGTTTTGAGCCACTGCGAATTCTCATCATTTGAATCTAAAACTGGTAGAAGGGTCGCGCCAACCGCAGCTAGTTCAACAGCCAAAGCCTTTATCTGCTTGAGCCAAATAAGAGTCTGGCCACCCTTACAACGACGCCATTGCGAGTTTGGAGTGGCAAACAAAACAGCGTTAGGAAAACGATTATTTCCCATTTGCAATACGTGGCCTAACCTGCACGTTAACTTGTTGACATTGTTCAGTTTATTAGAATAATTAACACTGGAACTGTTTGAAAGTACCACCCTCTCAACTTCCAGTCGATTAAAAGCAAATTAAAATGAGAGCAAAAGATACCTCGGTAAATATAACGGGCCAGTTATGACCACGACACTTGCGGATCGCCTAGCGATGCCACGAATGTATTTCTCCAGATCATTCCACGCGTGTCGATTGAAGCCGATTCCAACCTATCAAAAGACAACGAACGCAAGACAAATTTATAACCAAGGGTGAGTGTGATTAGTAATTACAGGGGCGAGAACTCATAGCACCAGATGTTTACCAAGCGGGGTAGTTCAGGTTTAGAATGACCGCAAATCATATTCCGTGCCCCGAAAAATTGCATGCCGATCCAGAGAACAAAAGGTTAACATTACGGTGAAAGACCTCCTTTGTTCAAGCAAGACCCTGTGGAAATACACGAGTGAGCCTTGAGACAAGTATGGGGCAAACTAATTAGACAAATTCAGGGATATTTCATACCGGCTGAACGAGAATAAATGATCGTGGAAATAAGTTCTGTACCATCATGCCTCCGTAAAAAAGTTCCTCGTTTGCTTAATATCTGGTCCGATTGAGAAGACTCAGCAGAAAGTTAATTTCATGAACATAATTCGGCGGTTTAGGAGGAGTTCCCAGCGGCGGGTGAAAATAAAGTTGATTGATGAGAAATGAATACGGAAATACAGGAAGTGAACAAAATCCACACTAACAATGACAGCCAGTCTCATGAACCGAGCGGTATTGTAGTTGAAGCACATCAAGAAACGATCTAGCCGACAATCAGACTTATGTAAAAGTTCACTAGTAGTTGATTAATCTTGTATGTTGTTCAGTGAAGTGCCGGGGAAGCTTGCTACGACACATGACAGTGAAAGCCGCAAGGAAGCTGTCATGTTGATGTCGCTCAACTTGTTCACAAACAGTTGATTGAATGCGTGTTTGATTTGAGGTGTTTGCACCTCATCCCAGTGTCGTTTCAGCAGCACTTTTGGGTTCCGCTCTTCCTCACCTTTTTATGAATATAACGTGCTGTAGTGGTATGGCAGTTCAGCACTCCGTACTCGATACGGATGTGATGCTATCTATGATGATGATATTCCTTGTAAACACAGACGGCCTAGCCGAAGAATGTATCCAATAAATGGTAAAAAACTACTGATTATGATCACAGATTTCAATGACATAAAGCGGAACGGGGGACATGATATCACACTTTGTGCAAGGCTGACACAGATATTTTCCCGACTACCGTCGGTGCACGGATGTGCAATACTTTGTGCTGTGCTAAATTGATTGGTCAGAGGTAGTGAGTTGCATGCTGAAACAGGCTGGGGTTTCACTACCATTTCCTGTTCTTTTTCCTCATATCTGTTTAGGCCTGGGCAACCTGACAGTATCATAGCCCACGTACAGTCTCTGAATGTGCGGCACTTTGCCTGGATCAGGCTTGTGTTTTCATATCATACCATACCGTCGTTGCCCATTTCACATCAGAGCACGGCGAGGAACGGGGCCGAAGGGGTGCGTACGCACTTCTTGAACGACCGGTCGTGGGCTCAATTCGTTTGTGTTGTGCACCGATGGCAAATTGTTCAATTCAACCGAAGAATAGAAACGGGATTGCACATTTCGTCTGGAGAGGGGAACTACTCACTTGCGGTGCAATATTGCACAAATTGAACGTCTCTTGCATGGCTTGTTTGTCGAATCGATGGTTCCCGGCCGCTGCCAGGTGACCGCGATCGTAGCCAGATTTTTGGTAGTCCTTATTTGAGGCACGAAAGATAGGGAATTCCGATATGTCTTCGTAGAACTCGAATTGAGACCTATGAGAAGGCAAATGAGAGCTAATTTATTTGATGGCAAGTACAGAACTAACAAAAGAGGCGTTTATTTAGTGGCAGTAGCGAATGGTCCTGTATACCAAAGATCGATTTGAAAAGAAGCTGATTCACTTTAGATGCACCGTCACATAAAACGACGTTGAATTCAATTACTACCACTTTAAATCCAGATCGGTGTTAAGAAAAAAATAATAGCACACCTTCTACCAAGACACACAAATTCTGCTAGGTATAAAATATTGCTGGATGGGAAAACATGTCGGGCTTGAAAACAAAATCGAAGACTCGATTCGGTCGCATACTAAAATCGTATAAACCACATAGGCACATTAAATTTTTAGGTTTTGTCGAAACGCTTGGAGCCAACGGGTGGTAAACCTTAGAATCAGACATTTTGATTGCGTTTCAATGTGCTAACAAGGAAATCACTATTGAAGTAGTAGAGCATAAAATACAACTGGGAAGATACAAGACAGAGAGAGGCATAATTCAAGAGCATATTTCCAGTATCGGATTAAAAACCATAACGTGACAAAAACGGAAATATGGTATGGTATGAAAGCACAAGCCTGATCCAGACAAAGTACCGCACAGTCAGAGACTGCACGTGGGCTAAGATACTGTCAGGTTGCCCAGGCCTAGACACATATGTTCTATATTTCCCTTTTCATGTGTCTAGGCCTGGGCAACCTGACAGTATCTTAGCCCACGTGCAGTCTCTGACTGTGCGGCACTTTGCCTGGATCAGGCTTGTGCTTTTATACATACATTCGTCGTGGTGTTTGACTGATTTGTGAATAGTTATACAAGTGACGTGATTCGGCCTTTCGGAAAGATTTTATATACTGGATCAACACATTTTTGAGTAGCTTAAACGACAGCAATGAGACACACTTGTAACGAACCCAAATAAACGTTCAAAGTTTATAATATACAACGCGGGAAACAGCATACCCGTTATTACACCACACAAGTATTCATACATGTAAAAAAGTGGACTATTAGTCAAAATTCCTTTCAACGATTAATGACAGCTTCTGAATTTCTGATGCAGATTTCTTGGGTGTGGTCAGTGATTATAGATAAGAGGCTATAATAACAAATATCAACACTAATAGTTCATCACTGATAGGAAATTAAAAATAGTTTGGAGAGCTGATGCGAATATGATTATAACCATATGCACAATAACGAGTGTGGTTTCGCTCAGATTCTCGTAACACTCGTCAAAATTGACCGTAATTTCCGACTACTGACGAGAAAACAAGAAGGTTGAACCAAAAATATAACATGACAAGCAGAAAAATTTCCTTAGCAAGCATTTGTCAGTATGCATAAACGCACACTTGTCGTAAACAATGAACGAAGCATATCAATTATGGTGAAGCAAGAGTTTTTTAAAGTATCACAATAAGAAACAGCGTTTCGTGTCAACACAAACGGCAATCAGACATCGATTCTTCTCAATTGACATCGCCTCGCTTGTTTCCCGCCAAGAGAATGAGTAAAGCATCGTTTAGGAGAACATTATTAGTTCGTCTACTGAACAAAAAAGTTGAAGAAGTGGCCGGAGTAAGCTACTATGCGTTACACCGAACATCAGTGCTAATAAAGTGCAGTCATAAACTAACGGTTATCGCTGCGGTATCTACGTTCCGTGAATGTTGAACTACATAAGCTTTCGGCTAGTAACCCATGTAAGAGTAAAAAGTATAAATTATATATTGAGGCTCGTTCATTTATTCTAGAAATTATAAAATATACTAACTCTATCGCGTAAGAGACCAGGCAAACTCAAAAACTGCAGAAAAACAGACCAAGGTAACATTCAATAAACATACAAACCAGAGTGAATAGAGAAGAGAAGTTTGGAATATTTCAAAACCCGTAGACTCAGATACAGAAAATATGCATCCAAACTGTTATTTTTAATCGGTTATACAAACGAGTCCTGTAAGATTACGCAACGGGACATATCCCACTTAAATGTGAAACTGGATATTTAGATGAGACTTAGCTCATTTCATACGGACTGTGTTTGGAGCAGTAATGAGCTAAATTCAATTGAGGCTAGAACTGCTCGCGAGTATGAAAAATGGAACAGGGATTGTGGCACTATCACGACTTCTAGATCGAGCAGAAAAATACGACCCGGGACGGATCGATTTAACACCAAGTTGGGTGAATAGCAGGCGGTCAACAAAGAGGGCGTTAGTTCAAACCACAACGAAACACTTCAAAACGCAGGATGACAGAAATCCGATTAAGGCAATTCTCGAAGGATAATGGGACTTAATGCTTATGAATAAGCGTTGCATCTTTGCAAGAGGTCATGGAAATAAGCATATGATTCATGAGACACGCCAACCACAAATTCATAAAACCATCATAAAATTAGCCCCAAACAAGAGTATAAATTTTACACTAAGTAGCACATTTCACATGTTCGAGACCATCGTAGATTTAATCAGAAAATAACGGATGTCAAAGATACATAGCAGATAAAGCAGTATTCTGGGAGTGCATTCTCCTTAGCCTGGGGAAAATAGTCAAGGCGAAAGAAACTTGACACCGAATTCCACATTCGACTGTTCTTCCAAGTAATGAAAAAATATTTTCGTGCTAGCGAAATGCTGCGATCCGAGATTCCCGCATGAATCCATTTCAACTACGAACCCGAACCTAATAAGCAAACACTACGAGCACAAATACGAACAAGCGTACACATATATATCAGCATATAAATGGAAACAAAATAAACATACGACAAGCTTTACCTATCGACGGCGACAGCCTGTTCATTGGGATTGGAAGAAATGCCTACATTTGCCGGAGTAAGATGCTCCAGGACCCACAGGGGGACTCGATTGCGTCGATCATAGGCACATACATAACTACTGAAAACACGTAACTGATTCGAAAGTGGTAGGCCAACGTTGTTCACGGTCGTGCTTTCTAAAGGAGATGCAGGCCTTGGGGGGACGATAATGGATTCAGCAGCTTGAACGGGTTGCACAACTTTGTCATCATTCCCGTTGTGCCAATCAAATAAATGGAAAGTCAAGGTGGCACCGATAACGCCAGAAATGCCACATTTTAAAATTTCAAAACTCCAACGCTGTACCCCCATTGGCGCCTACACGGAACCTACAATGAGAAAGCATAAATGCAAGTCTACGATAACAATTGATAAAAAAGTAATCGCTTCACAGTGAAATGAGTAACGAAGAAGGGGCTGAAAATTCGTTTTGACGAATAAAGCTTTTTCTTCTTCAAATAATAACGTAAAAAAGTCTCACCGCTCTGAATAAGCACCAAAATGTAAAAAAACAGTGGCAAAAAGGCACAGTGTGGATTTCGTTACACAAGCCGGAATATAAAACAAGATATACAAACGTGTTCATAGGAAAACTATATGTCGATTGAACCGTGAATGTTACTCGGCTTGAGCATTTTGTAGTTTATTTTATTAAATTAATTAGCAAGCCCAAATATGTATGTATGAAATCACAGGCATAATCAGCGGAAGTGGCACACTGATAAACCGTATCAGGGATGAGATCATTATCATCATCATGAAGCACAAATTTCAAGCCAGATAAAGTGCAAAGCAACGTAAAGCAGATAAGCAAAAGAGTAAGAAGCCAGCAGGCGAAATATGCAAATGCGTGTAAGAAGCAATTTGTTTTCGTTGAACGTAATTTCGCTTTCTATGAAATACAATGCAATAATTCAAGATAAAAATGACAACAAATTACAGTGGACTCACTCACTTCAGTTTGCAGCTGTACCACGTAGGGTTTCTAACCAACAATAAAGTCGAAGTTTTGCAGCCCACCCAGGTGGGGTTCAACGAAAACTAATTGCCTCTTATACTCATTTGCATATACGTATATATCGCTAAGTTTAAAAGATATGGCGAGATAGAGCATCCACGCCGCACTACGCTGGAGATACTGAACGAGGATGACAACTGTCCGTATGCTAGATGTTCGGCTTTTGAGTTCCAAACATATTGTGAAGGTGCGAAGTGCATTAGCGATGAGTGCTAATCACGAGCTTTCGAATGACATGTAGAACTCTACCCTCCGACACAACACAAGAAGCCGTAAGAGATCGACCACGACAATTGCGAACTTGTAATATTTCGGGTTTCGGATTGACTGCATTCGAACGGTTCTAGCGACAACATCTTCGTGACCATTAGAAGATGGACGACGCCAGCCGCCATCGAATGATATGCAATTCGTTAATGTCGGTCCAACGAGCCACGAGTGGCAAGGGCTTGAAGTGTACCGGTTGGCACGAAATGGACCGACAAATCAGATCGGTGACTACCGGACAGACATGTTGATGATCACCGTTGTGATTGTTTGTTTGCCTATATAAGATAAGCGTATTTCATTATTTTTCTTGTGCGTAATAAACGCAGATTGCATTTCCGTAGCCTTGAAAATCTATCAAAGTCCACAGTGGTTCCCAAAACTGACAAGCCTAGTTTGCTCATAATAGGCCTTCGTGACGCATCACATAAGTTATAAGCTAGAAGAGACGACAGAAATCAGATGGGATGTCAACACACCACTATTCCAAGCGTCTCTTTTTAAACAGGGTTGTATCCCAATACACTGTTCATTGATACTATTATTGGGACGTCAAAAAATGCGATTTCAAATTCGCATAGAAATGCCTGAGAACCATAGGCCATTAAGCTTAGCGGCATTCACATGCCTTTTGATCGTTCTAGGTTTCCCGGCAAATCGCATCGAGAGCTTAGCACAGACTAGTGCATGATCAGACTCCAGATAAAATGTTACCCAGTAAGAGCGGCAATCTCGGACAAAAACAGGTCATTAGTAGCTGATGGCGATATGGCCAATTCGTGTGAGCGAGGCGACAGGTGGACGAGTAGCACCTCAATTGGTGTTATGTACGAAATCAAAAGCCTGTATCACGACAACGCGGCACACAACCAGTGACTGCGCGTGGGTTTAGACATATTTATGACAAAATGGCAGTGACTCCGGCAGAAGTTAGTGTTAGCCAGAAAAAATCCTCTGCCATTGTCATTTTGATGACATACAAGACCGAACCACCCACTCAAGAAATGGATATCTAAAGATAGATGACATTCACGAGGATTCGTGACTTCATGTTGGATGCAAATCAAGTCTAATAAGGCGACCTCAGCTGCCACCTAAAACGATTCCGACACCAACATAAAAAGATATTGTAGCGTCATCATCAATGGACAGACGCAGATGGCACGGTTTGCATGAATTCGAAAGATCAGACAGCCATATGACCGCAAAAGATATGCATGTGTTTTCAAAAAACAATAATAAAGCTAGCAAGTGTACGGACCCAGGCTGCCTGTAAACCAATGCGCGCTAAAGTCGCAGATTAAACGCCGCTAATTCAAATGGTACATGCGGGCGAAACAAGGCCACGGCGGCATGACGGTCTACCGACGTCTTAAAACTCTATAACCCTCGGAAAAAGTAAAGATGTTGGTTGCTAAATAGTAAGAAATAAACTTCATCGCTCGGGAGCTAGCACCAAAGAAGGCAGAACAATGGCACAAATTGAGGAAGAACTACCCCAAGCCACTCGCAAAACCGTTGCACCTTCGCGTGCTCTAGTTCACTATTTTCGACAATACTAATTTTCTGCTCACCGAATGCAAATTTACTGCACTCTGCAGACAGTCACTGGTAATCAATGAATGCGAGGAATAAATACAATTACACTGTCATTAATCATATTTACATCAATCGAGGTCAAAGGAATATTACGATAATTCAGCTCGAGCAGAATATGGTTTCTGTTATGTGAATTCATAAATATCATTGCACTTCTATTGAAGGCATAGATGGACTCACTCCTAGTAAACGTATTTTTTATACTGTATAATACGAAGGGCTACTCATACCGTCTCTGACCCAAAGCTACTCATTGCAACAGACTCATGCTCGGGTTGAAAATTGATTATAGAGCGTCATTTCGATCGTTGGTTTGGCCGGGCAAGCTAAAATCAGATAATCCCAAAACACCCTATTGAATTTTGTGCAGCTGGTTCAACGGGCAGATTAGGCGACTTTATCAATTACTCAAGATAAAGCAGCGTACGGGCATCTTTTGGAAGAGATATCGGCTTGACTCTGTTTCCTCTCTTAAATACACCGTAGACCATAAATAGTCGCAATTTTCACAACTTCCACTTTAATCAATCGGGTCATCTCTTGCCCACCATAAAGCAATAATTAATTGCACACAAATTTTGAGTCACGTTTTGCGAGCGTTACACAAACGACACACACTTACTGCAGTAGAGTGAATAATCACAATGCGACAAAACACAGCAAAGCCACGGTTCAATTGCTTACACAAAGTGACACCTTGCCCAAATATTTGTGTACAGTGCAAAAAGAACAGTTCTGCATCAAAATAGCCGAAAATGAAATTAACCCTAAATTAACCTAATCTGTTAACTGGGAAATACTTTGTACCTCGCATTAAAGCTAAAAGAACCAATTCTGATACCAGACTACAACTCTAACTGGAACATAGCATGCCTACCCCTTCAAAAAATTAAGGGAATCGTCCTCTTTCAAATAGATAGAAGAATTTTAGCAAACGTTCCAATTTCGCAGGACATCATTTCATTATCCTTAAAGCGACAGTATGGAATATATTAGCATTTGGCGCTTGACACACAAGGGCTCCGCTTAGAAGGAAAACTAGAGAAAGGTCGCCCCTGGGATAGTCCCATATACGTATGGATTCAATAGGCAAAGACAGGTAACCGATTCGTACACAGTCGGCAAAAGGGCTAGACTCAGCTGTAATGTAAAACGATTTCGATACCATCACAACAAAATAGTGGATTATGGATCGCTATAGAGGTATAGGTGGTTCAATTTGCTTAGATTCAAGGGATTAGACATGTCTGACCAAACTAATTGCGTGCTAAATTGATTTGCGAACGGGAATGCGCTGCATACGGAAACACGCTCTCTAGGCCACATGCAGTGTCTGACAGTGCGGTACTTAACCGGGATCTAGGCTCGTTTTTTGTACATCATACACGCCAGAGATAGAATTATATTTACACGTTTATAAATATTAGGCACCACAGGAAAAAAGTCATTAGTTCTTTAAAGTTAAAACTATAAAGATGTAAAGTATTGTGGTGCTCACATCCCCATCCCTTATAAAGATTTAATATCAAATTTTTCAATGAATTGCTGTGGTATTGATGAATGACGGCTCATTAATCTACATTAGGGTAACGGAATTGAAAGTTTCGTCATAATTGAGCAGGTCAGTCTTGATGCACCCGAACGCGATTTTACTGATTCGCAATTAACAAAACGAATTCGACTAAGCAAGAAGTAAAAAGCAAAGTGTAACGAAATTTACTCAACATTTAGGAATATAAGCCCATACATAAAAATGAAAGTCCAAATTGTTGAAATGGCACGTGATAAATTCAAAAGCGTTATTGCTTTACAAATGGCGTCTCTTCAGCTGTATTATATGGTCTGTTAGAGATAGACATCTTTTAGCGGAAGTGGAGTTAGGTCTGGATGAAGGGGGGAAAGACCGCTCCGAACCACCTTTTGAATTTCGAACGAACTCCTCATATGTATTCGGGGGAGATAACGAATTTGATGAGGAAACTGATACACCACTATCACAACTTCCCACGTTGCTCCTGGATGGCCGGAAAGAAATCTCACTATGGCGAGCTGAGTAACACGAACTTCGTGAACCGGCTGTAATGAAAACGACACTAATGACAATTATGCAGTTAACTGTTAGGGGCGAAAAAGTAGGCTGTTTATTTATGGATCAGAGCATAGCATCACAGTCGATTTTCAATCATTTCATTAGGCTTTAAATTCTACATTACGTGAACATAGAACGCAATTTGTAAATTAATAAACGATCAACCACCGACTAGCAACCGAACATATTTTGCATTCAGTCCTGTCACACAAATTTGCGTAAAACCTGATTTTAAACCTACTGTTTCATTAACTCACTTATGATGCACCGTACTCCTTGAGCTTCTAGTCCATTTTAGCATCGAAAAACCCAAAGGTTTGTCATTATGCAACACCTGACAGTGACAGAATGCAAAGTAAAATGTCATAATATCTGGCCGAAAAACCCTTAATACAACATTTTACAACAACCTAAAATAAAAACATGGTAATGAAAACTAAAATGTTCACGGAATACGGTACACGCCGTTGTACAATAATCTCAACAAATCTTGTCAAAACTACGAGTAGTATAACTAGACTTCCCTTTTACGTTTTTCAGCTCATTACGCTCACAATACGATTATTTCAAATTTTTTTGTAGTGTACATGGAAAAAGAAAACATTGCTACAAGGGAGCATCATTATATATGTTGAACTGTGTTTTATAATGTTCTATTCTACTAGAATATTTTAACAACCATATAACATGCGATCCAAGGGAACGGCTTTATATCCGAAACGTCTATCCTTGCAATAAACATTTTGCACTCGACATCTACTAGTTACCTCACGCAACGATTGAAGCAAAATAAATCATTTTAAGCAACAACATTTGGTGCGAATGGTGGAAACATGAAATTAAAATATGCGTAAATCCACAGATAACTTACCAAGTTTCATACTGTCAGCTAAGTATCTCGGAAGTAAACAATTCTTACTAACTGATGACACATTGGTCTTTGAAGAAATAATGGAAGATCTGGAAGCTACGTTCGATCCGAGAAAATGACAGGAATCGGGCAAAGGACAATGTGGCGGTTCTATGGATTTAGAAAAGCAACCGGCGACGGACTCATGAGGTTTGGTAGAATCACCCAACAATTCTACTAAAAATTCTTCCATTGATTGTTCATTTTCGGCATCGGGTAGTGATTTCAGGACTGAAATCATAAAGAGAAAATTTACTCACCTGAAGAGAGGGTCGCTTTGTATTCGTTAAATGGATAAGAGCACGATCTTGATGAACATATATTACGTATTTGGCTAATTCCGGCATGTAAAACAATTAATTTTTGTGTTAAACCTATTTCGGAGCATTTAGGACATAGTCGAGGGCTGTCATTCTCCATCGCCAACAGAAAAATACTAAATAAACAATCAATGTCGTGGCCCAAACAATTTTTTGAATCTAAAACGTAAATTAAAACAAAGTTTGTCATTTGTGAATCGCGGTATTTTCACAGGACTATGTGATAGAATGCTGAACGTTAGAATATAAAATAAATTCATAGTGGGTTCTAATCAACGTTGATTTCGGATGCATGAAGAAAAGTGCGCATGTAGAAAATATGGGGATGGCTAATCAATTCAGTAAGCAAAGGACTCTAAGCAGCTGAAAAGCTGACTGTACTTTCCTAGTTTTACTTTGGACTAACCTTACGTGGAAGCTCTATCAATCGTTAACTGTTTTTTCCTTTAGTCCCCCGACGATCACGAAGCGAAGTAAGACTCTGGCAACACGTTGTAGTCCATTGTTATAACAGAATATATGGATTCTCTTCATTATCACGTTGGAAATCCAGCTAATGAAAAATCGTGTATGAAAATAGAACGGCAACTAATATAAAAATTTGATAAATTTTGTAAACCATTGGCGTTTTCTGTACATATTTGAAAATTTTGATCAATGTACTCTTTAACATTGCTGCTGAGCTTCTAGGAAATATACCCATCTTATCGAATTTCTTTATTCTAGATCATTCTTACATAATTTTGAACCGATAGGTCAACACATGTTGGACATAATTCGTATGCTTGGATTATGGGTGTATAAGCCCCCATTTCACTTGTAGTTTCCAGATCTTCATGTTTTCTGTGGTTCGGTATCAACAGTCAAACGGTCGTTGTCCATAACGCTATCGCGAAATAAATTAGATTTTTTCTTGGAGAGAGGTTATTACCAGTAGTTATTTTCTTAAATTTTATATTGTTTAACTTAATATCACATTGTGTAATCAACCGCAAATTGGTGAGCCTGATTATTTTTCGCCATAGCATAATCCATGATGTTTTGATTTTGTAGTTTGTTTTTTGCGTTCAACGATTTTGGACACTAACTTACAGGTAATCGTAAACAATGTTTACACCGGCTTCATAGTACTTCCTGCGTTAAGTGCAGCAAAATCGAAACTCCGTTTTGCTTAATTGAAAAACATTTATGATTTGCGACGTGTTATTAGCTAGAGCACAACGCACTGTTATGTCGTTGAAAGTTTAACGCATACAGTTGCTTATGAAATTGCAAATTTCCATAACACATGATCGACTGAAAAGCCACATGATGTAATAAAATACTATTCGATGTAACATACAGCTTCGTCTGAATTACAGAATATCCGCAAGTATGATTTCCCACGTCAAATATTACCTGATCAAACGAGATAAGGTAAGCTCGTAAGGAAGGTGTTTTCATGAAGTATTCGATCCGTCACTTTCAACACCTACCTGAAGGTCCTAAAATCCTGTTTACACTGACCACAAATCACTAACCGATGCACTCGCCGCTACATCAGATCATTATTTACCTTACTTGATTGGTCAATTAAAATGTATCCCCTCATTTTTATGATATTCGCTGCCTTTTCCATCCGTAAAACAAAGTTTTTGACGCTTTTTCCTATTTATTAAATACCATCGACATGCAAAAATCGACCCCTAATACCCATTACGTTAGCTGTAAATTTACCGTGTAATTTAACCATAAGCAACATTAGAAAGAGGAAAAATCGTTGTTAAGAAATAAATAAATAAATTTTATTCTTGGAAATGCAAGGCATGTTTCTAATATGACAACCAGTAAGTTTTACCCAATAGTCCCTTTGAATATAAGACAGAATTTGAGAACTTGTATGGTTTTCCACATACCGGTCTTAAATCCACTGGACATCAAATTTGATGTCATTCTATGTGAAGAAGCAAGAATAAACACATACAGAATTGTGAGAATTTTTGCTATCGTGGTAGTCAGAGCAAAGTCAACGGTCACTTGAATCAGATTCTATCTTGTATGTATCGTTTCCCGCACGTTAAATCAAATCTTGTCGGTCCATCAGCTGTTTCAGCTGATTGTTTCTAGATATTGACGTATGTTGATCGTTTGACTCGTTGGCCTTTGCCACCCCATGGCCCCATCGTGGTTAAAACGGTTGCAAAAGATTTCGTTTAGCATAGGATCAGTAAATGTGAAGTACAATCCTGTTGTATCCCCTACAGAGTTTAGAAATTTTAGTAAGCTCTATTTCGGAAACTAAATCGCACATTCGGTACGAAGCACATCCAGACTACAGCCAACAATCCTTATTCGATTGGCCATGTCGAGGGATTTTAATGGCAACTGAAAGCCACAATAATGACTCTAAAAAATTTAAATCGTTCGTCAGAGACCTTACCAAATTGCATTTTGGTATCCGTATAATTGTGAAAGAAAATCGTGTTTGTTCAGCTTCCGATACGGTTAACTGTAGAAGACTAGACTTACCACACGAACTTCCGATTTACCACTGAATCTTGCAGCTCCACATTAGTTCTCTTGCATTTGCGGATTCATAAAATCCATAAGAGCTATTTTAACTAGTCAAAACGCTCAAACTTCGTAGATCGTAACTTGGCATGCATTGCCGCGTCTTCAGATTCATGCGTGCTGATCTTTTACATCATACACTTAAACAACCTTACGCTGGCCCATACAAATTTATCAAAGGATATCCAAAGAATTTCAAAATTTATCGCATTGAGTAACAAGAAACCGATGACCTCAATAGTTCAAATGTTACCTATGTAGAGATTTCACTGTGATCAACCGAATACGTACATAATCAAAACAATGTAAAATTTGAGAATGTGCGAAACCGGATTCAGAAGCATTCATCCCAAGCTCTTCCTACTTGAATCCTAAATAGTGACATGAACATTCCACTTACATCTAGTTAAAAGCAACCTATCTTCATGAGAAATTATGTTTTCGGTCTTAGAAACCATAACAACCCCAAATTTCGAAATTTCTCAAGTTAACAGAATAGTGGAATACAAACATTCATTCCAGCTGTCATTCATAGAATATCTTCATTTTTTCTTTGACGCGAAATCAGTAGTCACACCAGAAGTGTCCCAAACATATTAAGTGATTGTTTGCTGAATTCTTATATTGCTTATTTCAATTTCACGTAGCCAAAACTACCACAAGTTCATAAATATGCGGTACTGCACGCGAATGTGACCACAAATACTGTATCTATCTTGAATAATAATCAGAAAGAATGTTAAAAAAGAATTAGCACATTCACGGTTCATATCTCACGTTAATCTGGCTAAGAATCGATTTAAGTGAACATTTTGTTAGTTACTGATGCCCTCGAACACATTTATATTGAAATACGAGCCCTCATCACGATACAGTTGCCTAGGTCACAATCATTCTTGGGCGGCTAAATATTTTTTGAAGATTTGTAGTGTTTTCTGTTTTTCCAATCAAATATTTTTTTAAATACACATGTATTCGATATCACCAGAAGTATTTTCAATAATCAGCTGTATGAATATCAATACATGTTGCTATGTCGCTTGTTAGAAAATGCTTCTAATAGCTGCTTTAAAACCATGTACAAAAACCTACGCGTTTTCGATCAGAATATATGTAGTTTACACCGAAACTCATGATCATAATCGAATCTGTTCCTAATACGCTATTCCTAATTTTGGGTGATAATGTTATCATGCTATTTGAATATATCTATCAATACGACCATGTAGAAAAACGCCAATGAACTTATACAACCTTATACGATGACTTACTTCAAGTTCTTATTACTGAAAATCGATGTGAATTCACAGAACTCACGTCAGCTATAAACATGTGATAAATGTATGAGAGTGAAACTCCGTTACTCAATTGATTCATCACCAACATCTAGAATAACTATTATCATAAACCTTTTTGAAGCAAGTGGCGAAAATGGATAAAAAAAATCAGCCAAAGCTCTGTGTAACTTTTGGCATGATTCGTCAATATTGCATCGATGAAACTTGATGTATGCTTTATAGAAATGGCAGAAAAGAGCAAATTAGCCTAATATGAGATTGTATTAGGAAACCCAAAGCACTCGAAATGCACGAATTGAACGTCTAAAAGTCTTGCAAATAGAATAAATCCCATAGTCTTCAAATCTGTTGGCACCACTCCTCGGTTTAAGAAAGCTTAACCGAAGCACATAGCTGCTGGTAACAGTATTTCAGTGCAGTTGACGTGATTTTGTCCGATTAACTGGATTTTCTAGGGTTCGTTTGACAAAAATGTCGTTGAAGAATTGCTTAATTGAACGCTTAATTAGAGTACGAACTAAATACCATGGATGGATTTACAAAATCACTTGATGCCCCTATGACGACGAATGCTGTTGCGTTCGATAATAACTTCCAACAATATTTCACGATAATTTTTTACCATCCCACACTATGTGCATTTTTTGGGTAATAAGATGCACTGTAGTTTTTCAATAATGACGGATTTCTGCTTAAAATGTTTGTACACAATAAACTAAAGAATAATTTGGACACACATACTTACAAAGTCGCCATTGACAACATTATATAAACCAGCAGTCGCTACTTAAAATGACGGTATCAAAGTGCTGCTCACCCACACACTGAATTCCTTCTCCTTGTCAGTGCTTTAGAGAATATGGGAACCAAGGGTGTAGGAGTACACGGAATGTCTTCCAACAGTCAATACCTTGCATTTTCTGGCATTGATAGGTAGTTCATTTCTAACTGACCAGTCTTGTAAGGCATCGAGGTCCAGCTGAAGCTCTCTGCAATCCTCAGTTGTACGTACTTGTGTCCACAGCTTGATGTCATCCGCAAATAACAAGATTTTGCAGCGAACAAGTTTAGTTAAGTCGTTGACATACATCAGGAAAAGAAGTGGTCCAAGCACTGATCCCTGTGGCACTTCACTCGTTACTGCAATAGGTCGTGACAAAGCACCATCAACCCTTACTCGAATGACACGGTCGCGGAGATAATCCTCAAACCAAGCTAGTAATGAACCCTTGATTCCACATAGCTCCATCTTTTGTAGTAACAGACTGTGGTTGACACGATAGAATGCTTCTGACATATCAGGATACCAGGGTGTACTGTGAGACCTTTGTCTACAGCTTGTGTCCAGTCATCGAGGACGAGCAGAAGGTTTGAAAGGCAAAAGTGTCTTTTTCTGAAGCCGTGTTGTTCGACTGCGAGCAAGCAATTGTCTTCCAGATGTTTTGTGACGCTGTTTGCTACGAGGCGTTCCATCGCTTTAGAGATTACCGGTAGTAGTTTTACTGGTCGATAGTTGGATACTTCGGAACGGTTTCCTCCTTTGTGGATGGGGGTAATGATGCCATTCTTCCAATCACAGGAACGAAACTTTGGGTTAAAGAGAGGTTAAACAAGTATGTGAGAGGTGTACACAAAGTATGAGCACAGTTTTTAAGAATTAATGCGGTAATTCCGTCAGCTTCGGGAGATTTTCTCGTGTTGATATTTAGCAATGTGCGGAGGATACTCTCCGAGGTAATAGTTAGTTGTTGTATAACATTTTTGGGTGAGATGACGGGAGTTAAGGGACAGGTAACGGTGTTTCTTGGGCTGAAGACAGTGGAGAAGAAATGGGCTAGAACTTCGGCAGATTGCGATGCTGTAGTTGTTGTTTCATCACGTGTCTTTAGAGCGGCAACTCCTAGTTTCACCCTTGACCGGTTATTTATCATCTGGTAGAGACTTTTGGAGTTGGATTCCATTTTGTTTAGTAAATAATTTTGATAATTCAGTTTGTCATCAACAACAAGTTTGTTTACCTTATTTCTCAGCAAACGGAATGTCTCCCAACTCTCAACAGTAGTATTATGTCGATGAGCTCGCGATGCAGCATTTCGCAAGGTCAACCATTTTCGTGTTCGGCTTCTCAGCTTAAATGTGCATCCGTTTTTTTGCACCTTTGGTACAAGATGCGAGTGCATTTCAACGGCAAATTTAGGTTCGGTTATCATCCACTGCCACTGACCGTGCACGTTGTCGGACTTAAGACTAGGGTCTGTGGCGTTCATAAAAGTAGATGTAAGTTGTGGAAAGTCAATTTTTCTAATAACCTTGTTGATGTCACTTGTTCTGATTGCCTGGCAAATATAGTCAAACGTAATAGTTAGGTGGTCACTGAGTCCTATTGGAGCTTCATAAGTGAGACTTTCAATCACGTGCACTTCATTTGACAGTATTAGGTCCACGATAGACGGCGTATTAGTACCAAGAAATCAGGTATTGTTGAAAATATGGTTGTAGAGTGGAATTTTCTTCTAGCAACTGTTGAAATAAAGCATTTAAGGAATTTCCTGGATGAACTGAATTTCTCTTAAAGTTCGGCAGATTAAAGTCTCTGATCAGTAGAAGTCTGCCGCGGTATGTGGAAGCCGCTAAGCGTATATTTGCAAGTAATGCTGAATTGTAGGCTTTTTTGGATGAGGGCGAACGGTAAATCACACTCGCTGTATTGCGTCCACAAATTCGACGTTGAGTACTGTAGCGACCAAATCGTCACTGGGGAATAGTTTCTGTCACGGAAACAAATTGCCTGCTACAAGCCACGAGATTCTTCTACCGGGAGTGACGAGCGTTAACGAATCGATCACAAATCAGAACAATACGTCAATTTACGCTGTACTATATTGACAGAGACGATTGAAAAGCAAAATATAACAAACCACAACGGTAATCGTTTCAATGAAAACCCAACGCGTCCAATAAACGGAATTCAAACAGCTCAGTTGAGAGCACAAAAAATTACCGTTTTCCAATAACGGTAAACACGGGTGACGGACAAATCAAAATGTGCGGAAGCTCAAGTGAAAATAAACAAAGGAACAATGTTCGGGAAAGAAAACTCTCACAGATTTAACATTTAGTTTAAATGTTATTTTTAATTTGAGGAACAAACAAAAAATATCACGGGAAAATGACGACACAAAAAACTTGATAAGGAACACGGGTGTAGGGTAAAAAACAAATTACTCCAGTTCGTTCGATCCTGCTGGACCGGAAGAGGAATTTTCAAGACATCAACACGGATTCATACACCGCCCACCAAAATTCCTCCAAATCTGAAAAGCAAGTAGAGACACAATCACTGAACTGCGTGGCTCTTCTCTACCTGACTACCCGACCCATGTACCTGCGCGACCCATGACAGCGACTCGACGATCAAATGTTTGGTGATATCTCTGGAGTTGGCAGACTCGAAGACCCGCCTCCCACCTAAAACATTTGCCTTCAGTGTAATCAACGTTCGTCTTCGCATGCAACCGGCAGACTGAATGCTTGGTGGTATTTCTGGGGTCAGGAGATCCGAAAACCCGGCTCCCACCTTGAGCACCAGCCCCCGGGCCCGGCACCCCAGGTACACCCTATTCCCCACCCTACCGCTACACTACTCGGCACCCTCAAGCAAACAGAGCTTCCTAACGTCACACTCCAAGATTCATGCGGATCAGCGCACGGTGACTCTTCGAACTAATCCATTTCCACTATCGTTACTTTCTAGCACCAACCCTAGCGGCCACTTTTCCTTTGGGACTTGGTCAATCACTAGCAGTACGACATCGCCTTTCTTCAAGTTTCTCTCTGACTTTAACCATTTTTGCCTTATTTGCAAGGTTGGAAGATACTCCTTGATCCATCTATTCCAAAAGATCCCAGTGAGATAATTCAATTGCTTCCGCTGACGCGTATACCGATCACGTAAACTAGCATCAGAAGGGATTCCCATGTTGCTTCCTATCAACAGAAGATGGTTTGGAGTCAGAGGTCCATCGTCACGGCTATCCAATTACGGTGGCACCGAAGGTCGATCATTCAATATACGTTCTGCTTCGCACATAAAAGTATGCAAACTTTCGTCCGTCAACGTCTGCGCATTTACTATGGCGTTTGAAATATTCCTGATTGAACGCACCACATGTCCCCAAACACCACCTCTATGGCTAGAACTAGGGGGAGTTAAAGTGCCATTGGATATTATGAACAGCCAGACGATTAGCGATCACGTGGTTATCGAGCCTTCAAATGTGCTCTTTCAGCTCTCGAACGGCCCCTACAAAATTCGTGCCATTGTGGGTGTAAATCTCAACGGGTTTCCCTCGCCTGCTAACGAAACGCATCAGTGCCATGATGAACGAATCTGTAGTAAGCGAGTGTCATTCATGCATTCAGTCCTCTCCGTGCCGGGTGGCACAGGAGGCGAAGACAACTTCACGTCAGTGGTTCCGGTCTGTCGCTGCTTCTGTTGCCGTCTGCACCGTGAATCCTTGTGGATGTAGTTCGCGTTCCAACGTTCTGCGCCAAGTTTCCTTGGGCCGTCCCCTTTTTCGTTTACCTTGCGGATGCCAGTGCATGGCTACCTTCGTATGAGAACTGGGATCCTTCCTGCAGACATGACCGAACCACGGATCTGTTGTCATCGTTTCCGTAGCAATGTAGGTTTTACGGGATAGGGTTGCTAGCCCTAAGCCCAACCCTCCTCCTTCCTCAGACGGGTTCGGGACCGTCCTTGGCGGAGTTAAGTTGCTCAGTGGCATTCAATTATAACCTTGTTAACCACTTATCCACTTTTTCAAGGCTCACTGAACCTAATCTTACTGTCTCCATCTTATGACGGCAAACAGCCAGAAAGCAGTTTTGCTTTGTAAGCGTGTTGGATGTGAACACTCTAGAAAGTATTCATGAGAAAATATTTTGTAAAGAAACAAAAGAAACGCTTCATGCACACGGATTGACAATTGGAATGATTTTTCCGAGAATTCGAAATTTTATACGAAGTATTTCAGGAAGAAGTTTGATGTGATTATTTGCTATCAGGGGTATCAATTAACTTAGAGCGGTTTGAAATATTGTATTCATGTTGTTACAAATTTTGAAACCATATTATCCCAAATACTTTCACACCAATACCGATTTAATTTAAAATTAAGATTTTCATCGTAATATGAATTTAGGAGTTGAAGTGAAACATTATTATTAATGTGTAAAATTTGACAATGTTGCTTCATTTAAATGTGTGTCACTGATTCCACAAGCAATATATTTAACCGTAAGATTCCAAGTTTAAAATTTCAATTGGAAAAAGAAAGGATTTCCTCTCTTCTATTTTACATCAAACTCAACAAAACATGCGTAAGAAAATAGAAATGGTTCTAATCTGTATCAATCAATAAACAAATATCAATTCTCAAGGCTTGTCAAATAAAATCGTTTTGTTGATATCGGTGTTCAATAAATTAATGAAAATTCACGAGATATACTTTTCACCAGACATACGTCTGCTTCGAGGAATTTTCACGGTTATCACCGAAGATAACCTAAAGGAATTCAAGCTAAGTGCTCATCACAAGTAGAGTGTACGTTCGGTGAAGTTGGAAGGAAAACTTTACATCCAATCCCCCGAAAGTACCACATGGTTTCTTAATACATTTATTACAACTGGTGTGTGGAACACTTAATATAAATTTACTTATATTTTCCTGCAAATCAGTCCATTGATTGATCAAAGCAATTAGAATTTTTATTTAAATGAATTAGCAAATTTCATTTATTATTTGAATATAACCTTACACGGTAATATGCATAGTGAAATTACCCTTAAATATGTAATTCGAAATTGCTCGGATTAAATAATGCATCTGTTGCTTATGAAAAAATTCGAAACTTATTTGACGCGTCGTTTCATTAAGACGATAACTCATCGACAATGTGCTCATTTTCAGTTACGGCATTCGACGAATCATATCCTAGCATTATTTGTTTATACGATTTTCCATAAAAATTTTCGCATCCAAATTAATACCTGTTTCAACATTTGCGCTTGTATGCCATGTTGGGTGAGGTTGGTACGACAAACCTGTTCGATTGAATGTGCCCAAACACATTATCCTAAACAAAACCTCTATTTACACTGGTAAATACGTTCAACTAGTTTGACATTTCAAAACTGTTTCAAGGCCTGGGAATACTGATAGTACTATCCCAACCTGATGATTGTATGCTGCACAAAAACCGGTCGTGGGGTGTGTGTGTGATGAGCATGGTTATATTTTTACGTGTTTCATCTCATTTGTGTGAGCATGGAACGTGTGATTGAAATGTAGGTCGTGCCAACATTATTCCGCCGAGGTTTACAAGCTCAACTTGTAGAACGGCGGTTCAATGCATGCAGATCCTGACACTATCGTCCCCGTCTGATGAGTGAATAATACACGAAACCGGTCGTGGGCTTCGTGATAGAAATGCACGAAAATAAGCCTTTTTACTATCTGTTCCATGCATAATTGCGGAATCACCGTTTTCGCCCATTTACCCTAACATTAATAAATATTTTTCCGGATATAACGAGCTCAATTTTTATGTCGAGTGACGAATATGTAAGAAATATTCTAAGCTGACCGAATAAACTAAGAGAGGTTTGATGGCATGATGAGCAGCACAAAATAGGTCGAAGGGTGTGTGTGTGTGTGATGGAATATAAGATAATATAATACATATAATAAAATATAATATAATATACGTTTAAATTTAGGATTTTTAAAATCAAATTGAAACAACTTCGATAAAATTTCATTTTGCGATTTGAATCATAAAACATTCCATGAGATGTTTTAAAAAACTAAAACCCAGATGTTTTACAGAGTTAGTGCAGTATAGTGTTCAAATATTCGTAATCCTCAATTAATCAACAAACTACTAGTAAGTAGTCAAAGAATAAACCTTTTGCACAATATTTCTTAGGAATTAAGGGATTTTGTCGTTCATACTAAGAGCATTAGAACCTAACCATATGAAAACAACCATAAAAATAAAAGATTGCTGCCATTCTTGAATCAGGATTCGCATTGAATCTATGTAAGCGTGTTCTTCATCGTAATAGTACATCATCATAGTACAATGGGACCATAATTTTAAATTGAAAACTGCTTTATTTTTGTCAAAACGCAACTTCTTTAACGCCCGAAATTGTCGAGATATTTCTAAACCGCGTTTTTTGGATTGAAACGGATCCTGAATTTCGCTAAGAACTAGTGACGAAATTTTACAATATGTTGCTAGTTGATTAAAATTTCTTGATAAATATATTCGTGTTCATGCGTTGTGTTTTGAAGAAAATTCTAAATATGATTTATAATTTTGCCGCTGATTTGCAATATTCCGAAATTTAGGGGATGCCACAGCAACAGAAATCAGTTTGCTAATATTTCGCGATGTTCTGACGCGCGAACTATTAATGTATACTAAAATATCGATTTGAAAATTCTGAGCAAATTATCTAGGGTAAATTTGAAGATATTCCGCAAAATTGCATCCGATTATTTTACAGATCTAATCAACGTGGTTCACTGAAATTTCAAGTTGAGTAAAAAGCTAAACCACCCGAAAATGTATCAATGTGTAAAACATCCGAATGTTCGTGTTAGGTCATATTTTGCGCCACTAGGCTTGCTGAATCAAGGTAATGGATCTATAAAACTATCGGGGTTAGCTAAGTTTCCAGCATGCTCAGATGCACATATGTATGCATACAAACATAAAATTATAT
>JACCGJ010012707.1:0-50613 GCA_013407085.1 Atriophallophorus winterbourni
GAATACAAAGTTCTGACCAGTTCTTTCCAACCCGTAGGAACAATGTCCAGATCTGTAATTTCTTTTACAAACATAGTTGTACCACAGATGCCTCTACGCAAAAGTCCACTTCCTTATTTCAACTCCCAAGAGAAATCAGCTATTCATTTCCAATCAATTTTATTAAGTACATTCATAAAAACCTATCCAAATTACTGCTGCCGCTTTGACGGTTTATCCAATTCCAAATTGTGTAATTTGTCTTCCTTTAACGTGATGAATGGACTCGTCACGTGCTGGCCTGTTTCAAACAGTCACATGACATTGGAAATAGTGTGGGCCAATGCACACTTGCAATTCCACCGTCTATGTGACCTTGAAATTTAAATTGCAACGAAAGTGACAGCCGAAAAAGAATTCAATACTTAATCGTCGCTTCCATAAAATGAATATCTAACATGTTTACCGTTTAATTCAGCATGCTCTTGAACTACGTAACAAGTGTGTTTGTTACCTTCGATTTATCTCAGCTATATATTTTCTTAGCGGGTTGATCGGGTTCAAATATATCGTCTCTATGTTCGATTCCAGTATCACAATTTAGGGCATATTATATAAATTTCGCCGTACTTTTCCAACCAATGCCGGGACCCATTGTACAGCTGGGTGTAATGAGGAATCAAGTTTAGTAAACGCATCGACTAAGTGCATTGAAGAAGCTAAACCTGCGAAATTTTACTCAGGACACCCCGTTATCTTGCCGTGCGTTGTGTACACAAAGTAGCAAGCGCGGAGGCAGGCACTATCCTTACTGTCAAAGTGAACTCAAGTGGAAAGAGGCGCTGTTCGATTGCTGGGTCTGAACCTGAACAACAACATGCCTACACAGAACGGACGAAGACATTTATCCTACAACAAGTTCTCAGTTGCAAGAAACTGACAGTGAGAAATGCACCATCACGTGTCTTGCAACGTGGAACATACTGAGACGGAGTTCGCCACCTTCGGTCGATTTCGACCATGGATATATATCACAAGCGCGTGATGGTTTCATGCTCCACAACATTTCAATTGAATAAGCATTCCGATTAGGGAGGAACAATCTTTCCCACAGCGCTCATAGTGATAGTCATTACTCGGTCGATCGACGTCAGTTGCACGCCAGTGAGATGATTTGCTTTCAGCAGCCCTGAGCTTTATATGCGCTACCCCAGCTTGGACAGGACACTATGCACAGTGCCTCCACAGTGAGCGGTCAAGAGCAAGTTCGTCCCAACTCGTAGGGTCAATGCCGAGATAATTCATATCTCTTTTGTAAATGTCTTAGTACCGGAAGTGCGGTCTGCTCAGAAGTCGACTTCCTGATTTCAACTTACCTTTATCTTAAGGAATTCGACCATCTTCTATTCTGTGCACATGACATAGCCATCGTAGGCGGCGCTGACGTAGTAGGGTAAACATGCTCCGTAGACCAGATTTAGAAAACGCTTTGGCATTCGTTACTTTACCCGTCCACGAAATGTGCAATATATGGTGGATGCTTTGAAACTGGGAAGCATTCATCTTCCGTTCGTTTCTTGTGTGGATGGTCTAGGTTTCATTGCCGTAAAGTAAAACATTGAGTGTGCACGCTTAGTATACCATCATCTTTGTCTTCACAATCAACTTGTGGTTGCTCCAGACATGAGTGTTTAAACGGGGCAAGATGGCAGCTGCTCTGTCAATCGGCATATCAACCTCTGAGACGTAGACCGTATGATATCCAGGAAGTCCATTTCAACTACCTTGGTCCATTCTGCAAAGATTTGTTTTTGTCTAATTTTCGTTTTGAATGTAAGGAAACGCAATTGGTTATTGTCCTTTGCTCGTTCAGACAATTCAATTTACATCAAATAAGAGTGGACGCATCAAGAATCTCATGCATTTTAACACCATAGTACACCCTGAAACCGTATAAAGCATACTTTCTTATGGTACTGCTGAGTACTTTTCGTTCAGTTACATAGTTTCAACTAAATTAAATATATGTGAACCTTCGTTCGTTATAGAGAATTCTTTAATAATCGAACGAGTTTTATGCAAAAATGAAAATTTTTTGAAAAACCTTTTTACACAGTATATGACCTTGAAAGTTGGGATTAAAATTACACGGAACAAATGATTTGAATGATTTGGAAATCAACGTGGGGTGTGTTTGATGGAAATACATGAAAATGAGCGTATTTGTTCCTGATCATGGTTTTAAACCCTATCTACTTGACTGTGAGCTCATGTGATTGAACAGGTTAGTCGTACCAACATTGGCAAACAAGCGCAACTTGTTTACCATTCTTCCACTGTTTCAAGCGCATGCGGATCCTGATCCTACTGGCCCTACCTGATGGGTGCAAACAGCACGAAACCGGTCGTATGTGTGTGTGTGATGGAAATGCATCCAATTGAGTTTTTGAAAATTAAGGTGTTTTAATTATGGGGTTAGGTTCAACGGAATCTATCTGCTTTGATCCGGTAATATTTATCACTGTGAACAGCCAATTACGCAATAGGAATTTTAGAAAAGTTTGATGATGTATGTCAAAGATGAATCCGAAATTTTTAGAAAGTTCACTTAGGACTTAATATTCATTAAAACGTTACATTTCTAGGGAATTTCTTCGCAGCACGAGCGAATACTCAGACTCAGACTGCGGGATTTACGCAGCGATGTATAAGGGATAGCTTTAGACTGACCTTGAATATCAAAGAAGCGACTACTGGCTGTTTACCGTCATTAGGTGGACTCAGCTAAATTAGTTTCATTAAGTCATGAAACGGTGGAAAAGTGGTGATCGAAGGTTGCCTTTGAAGCCACTTTTATATAGGTTTCGTACAAGGATTCGCGGTGTCCAACTGCATAATCACAGAGCGTGTAAGCCGCATCCGACGCTTGAGACGGGTATATACGACTGATATAATGTGCAATACACAACCGACGCACACACACAATGCACCAACGGTTTTGGGCTGTTTGAGGTCACCAGGTGGAGATAGTAAGAGTGATTCCAATAACTATCTAATGCGATTCGGTGGGTTCAAAGGCATCTCACCAGTGAGTCCGATCCATGTCAGGATCATGATGAAATAGGTTCATGTCTGGTAGCCATGGTCACCAAGTGGTGTGCAAGTATTCATATAAATCCACAAACTTTTCAGCAATGATTCTGTTTTACTTTAGCACGCTCACCCGGACTCAAGGGACGAATTGTTAGCGATACTTTATTCCCTGTAATGTATGAACCGTATAATTCCTACCTGTGGCAGTTAGAAAGAAAATAACGTTCCATTTATGCAGCGACATGTAGCTGAATGCAAAGGTTGCACGGTACGTCAAGGTCAGTGTGCAAATTTAAAACGTTGGCGATTCATAGGTGTTGTCTACACACAAAAACCTAACCGCTTTCCAAGCCATGATAACAGTTGCATCCTCGTTATTCTTCACAGAACTTATATTACGTCTCTCGTTTCAGTAGCGCTTTGCATGAGTGTATACAGTGTGCAGAACGAATAATCTCATTGACTCGCTTCATGGAAAGACTGAGATTTTAGTAATGTAAATTTTATATATGAACTAAAAATCTGGCACGACACCACACACGAGAACGCAATCAACCTAATTTGAGCTAAAAAGGGTTTTATAAGTACGCCGCATTATAGGGTGTTAGCTTTATTAAACCATTCAATTACGCGTGCATATTAATTAAATATAATTCAGCAACATTACAGTGTTTCTCATATTTGTTGTTGTGACACGCCTTGTAAGATTGACAGGTTTGTTTCATGAGATATTGTAGTTGAAAAGCGATAAAGCACTGCTCGTATACCAATACTTTTGAAAAGGTTTTGACCATGCCGAAGATGGACGATCGAAGCTGAATTTCCTTCCGTTGCTACTATGAAATTTGGTAACTGCATGCCACTCAGTCCGTTTCGCGTTGAACCAAATGATCATCTCAAAGGTCAAGGTTATGGGTTTTGTGGTCTTGACAAAGTAATGAGGTACCGAGACATATTCGGTATAATTTTGATCTTTGACTTATGAATAATGATTTCTACAGTTATTGATTCTGTTTTTCGGCTACGTAAGCCCGGCTACTTCACTTGCTGTTCCTATGGTCAAAGGCTCTAGCAGCGTGTCTCTTGGGCGTGTCCCAGTTCATAAAATCAGTCTCTAATTAAGCAGATTATATCTGATTATGTCGGCTGGAAATAATTGCCAAGCATAATCGGCGCTTGATAAATGTCACTTTGGTCTACCCTGTGACACTGGATGAAAATCTTTGAATCAATGTAAGCGGCGGCTGCTTTGCCATAAGCGACAGCACTGCCGTGCGTATGCCACCTCTGGTAACTGTACAAAAACTCAGTAGGTGGTATACATTCGCCTCGGTTTTGACAGTATTGGACCTGCTGTATCTTCCATGATCTCCGTGATACAGCTTTGAGATGATCATCTATGGTCCGGATCCATCTGGGTGCACATGTTGATCATTTTATATTACTCGGTTTGTTACATAACTATGCAGTTCGATTCGGCAGTTAAAATCATTCCTACAGCACTCAAACCGATATTTATTAGCAGGGCAATAAGCACAGATCGCCCGTTGCCGAGATGATCTTAGCAGTTGTCATCAATATCTACGCGTCCTCAGCTTGAACATGACTCTCTGCATTATGATTTCAAACTAAGCGGTCGTAGGATTCGTATAAAGTGCATTCACATGCATATTGTGGTGCTCACATCCCTATCGCTTACACACCACTAACGTTTTCCGGCTGTTTCGCATTCATAAAATGGAGACACTAAGATCAGGTTCAGTGAGCCATGAACATCGTGTTTCTTTGCAAGAACCCTTTCTACAGTGGCATTCAAGTATACCTTTGTTTCGCTTTCACGTATCTTACAAACACAATTTTACCGCAGTTGAGACCTTTTTCATTGTAAACTTCTTGATTTCAACGGACCTAAATGGATGATTAATAGCTGATGTACTATAAACTTATCATTTTGTTCTGCAATGTTCATCTATTCCAAATACTTCATGCTATTTTGAAAGTACAATTCTATGTCCAGCATGGCTGTATTAAAATAGTGTTCACTTGTTGCTGTCGTGAATTACTTTTTCTGTTTTGCTATGAACGTAGCTCACCCGTACACGCATAAACATGGCTGATCGATCAACGTGTACTTAGCACTGTGAATTCAATTCACTCCATGTTCGCATGTTCACATCTACAGCTAAATTTAAGCATTCGTAGAATCTCTTACTGCTCCATCGCTCTGCGAGTTTCTCAAAATGAACACTTCAATTGACAGTGTAATTTGTCATGGTATTCCTGGTTAATGAGCCATTTATAAGTATTCAATTCAATTCGATTCCATTCAATTCAATTTAATGATCTAAAAAGCATGTAGTTTTACAAAAAACCGCAGAATAATATGGGAACTACGAATAATATAACAAGTAAAAACGTGATTTGGTTGCTGACTGAGCAGTTCAAGAATCAGGTAAAAATCCAAATGGCAGACTTTGTTTTCGATTGGTGGGATGACAATTGCAGGTACCAGGTTTTAAGATGTATAGTTTTCTTCGATGCACGGGTTTACGGTCAAAAAGGCATTAAGACTTCTCTTGAAAATCTGCTCATTTGGTGAGTTTACAACATCATCTGGCAGATTATGCCAAGTGAAACAAACTCGCACGGCAAAAAATGTCGTCTGCAGTTAAGTCTCGAGTGAGGGACAGTTAGAGTAAATGTGTGAGCTCTTGTATTACGTGAGCTCCGTAGATTCAATAAGCATTGTAGAGGGTGATTTTCGGTATTCAAAATATTGTAAACCAAAATCAAATCCCCTCGGAGACGACGACGTGGATAATCAAATAAATTTAGCGTTTTGATTCGCTCATTGTAGGGTTTCCGGCTGAGTCCAGTGACAAGTTTGGTAGCTCGATGATATATTCTTTGCAAAGTCGCAATATCTTTTTAAGCCATGGCGACCATGCTTGAAATGCATATTCCATCTTAGGCCTTATGTGCGTATTTAAAATGCAGGAAATTTTCTGTTTTGAGAACCTACCGAAAATTCTCTTCAGGAGTGACAATTTCTGTGATGTTTTGCGATAGACGGATTTGCGGTGGCTCGACATTGCTAGAGTTTTGCTTAATAACACACCTAAGTCCGTGAATATAAAAGCTCATTTGCATGCATCTCCATCACCCCCCCCACGAAACCGGTCGTAAGATGAGCTTTTTATTCATGGTCATGGGTTTTAAACCCAGTCTACATAAGTGGGGGCTCATGTGATTGAACAGGTTGGTCGTACCAACTTTACCCAACATTGGCATACAAGCGCAACTTGTGCACCTAAGTCCTTTTTTCCATGGTCCACAAGAGGCTGTGTTCCAATAAAATACTGGAACTCCACATATTTTCTAAAGTTAACATGTGACACTTTTGGAAATTAAAAAATAGGCGATTTTTAGAGACCAAACATTGAGGTTGTCTAGATCCTTCTGGAGCAGTTCGCAGTCTTCCGGCTTATTCATTCTCTACCACACTTTTATATTGTCCGCGAACAGTACGATCTTACATTTGCAGAGAGCCGGTATGTCATTGGCATGAAGTGCGAATAGGACTGGTCCGAGGACGGATCCCTGAGGCACTTCACTTGTCATGGCTACCGATTTCGATAGAGCACCGTCCACAGAGACTTGAACAAGCCGGTCAGTCAGGTAATTTTGTAACAAGGCTAACAGTCTGCCAGTGATACCACAATGTTCCAGTTTCTGAAAGAGAATCCTGCGATTTACGCGGTCTAATGCTTTCGACAAATCGAGGTAACATACATGGATAGTATCCCCAGCATCCACTGCTCCAGTCCAGTCATCAAGGATAAGGAGAAGGTTAGTAAGGCAGGAGTATCCCCTTCTAAAACCGTGTTGGGCTCCCGAAAATAGCTTATTTTCCTCAAGGTATTTGCTCAGTTTGTTCACCACGATCCTTTCGAGCACCTTGGATACGGCGGACAACAAGGAGACAGGCCTGTAATTTGCGGGCTATGAACGCATAGAAATTGTGCACAATGCTTGAGTATATTCGGGGTAATTTTATCATAACCATGGATTATCTGGGATTCAACGATAGTAGAGTTCGAAGCACCTCTTCTTTAGTAATGGTTATTGTGTCCAATGGTACAGGATGCGTTATTTCCGGATCCAGTTGTATATCCACGCTTTCCTTCAGACAAAATACTGTAGCATAATAATTTACGAGAACATCCGAGGTGTCAGCTGCATTTGTGGTCATTCCAGAGGGCATCTGTAAGGACGCAACTCCTGGTTTCACTGAACACTGCTTGTTCACAATCTGGTTTAAGAGCTTTGGATTCCACTCCATTTTAGACATTAATTCAGCTTGATACTGTATTTTGTCTTCAGCAATAAGTTTAATGACCTGGTTTCTTAGTTTTCTAAAGGTCTCCCATGTGGCATCGGTGGTTAACCGGCGATGGTTTCTCCAAGCCATTTCGCATTTTAATTCATTTCCTAGGGCCACTGCTGACTTTAAATCCGAATGCATTTTTACACTGTTTAAGTACGAATGCTGAGTTAGAGTTGATTTCCCGGTTAAGCTTGGTCAAAATGCTAGACCACTGCTCTTTTACTCCTATGTCTTCAATTTGCCAATCGTTAATCAAACTTAGGGCGTTTGATAATTTAGATAGGCATACATTTCTGATGATTTTTGTTGTATCGTTTGTTTGACATAGGTAGTGAAAATTCAAGACCAAATGGTCGCTCGAACCTAGCGGACAATCGTATGTAATGTTTTCGACGGAGTCTTTTTCAGTTGTCAAGATCAGATCGAGCATTGAAGGCATATCTGTCCCTCTGTATCTTCTATTGCTTTCCACGTGATTATACAAGGAAATTTCGTCAAAGAGCTGCTGGAAGATGGCAGCAATGGAGGTCTGATAAATTTTGTTTGAATTCAGCAAGTTAGGCAGATTAAAGTCTTTAATGATCAGGATTCGGGTATGATATCTCGAAGCAATCAAGCGTAACTTGTCGAGTTGATTAGTATTACACACTTCCGGGGCTGCTGGTGGATGATAAATTACACCGATTGTGCAATCTTTGCCCTTAGTCGTTGTCAACACACAACATAGCGTGTCCTGAAGCACCAAGTCGGAATCCGTGAGTTCTCTGCACTTGAGTCTCTGATCATAATAGAGTGCCACACCTCCTCCAGGTGATACACGGTCTCGACGGAGCAGTGACATGCCAGCAATCTCTAACTCACAATTGTGGATTTCCGGGTTAAGCCAAGTTTCGGTAATGGCGATTAACTGAGGTCGTTTTGTCTCACACCTAGCGATAGGTTTGACAAATTGTTAATCAAGTATTGGGCATTGGTAGAGAGGCATCCAAGAAAAGTTGTGGTAAGCAAAAATGGATGGTGTCGTGTGATGACATAATATGGGACAACCGTCATTGCTGCTGGAGAGATTGCTTCCTTTTATTCAGACTGCATAATCATATGAAACCGTGTGAAGCATGAGCTTAGCTCGTTTGGAGGCCCGAAGTCTGCCATTTGGAATACAAAATTCAGCTGCAATTCACCTCTGATTGTCTTTACGCGAATGGTTACCACTGTTTACTACATCATTGTTAATTCTAAATGATATTGTACAGTTATTAACTTCACAACTTCGTGGTATTGTTTCTTGTATTCGACAAATACTTCAACATTCTGTAAGCTGTTATTGGAAAGTGAAGGCCAGTGTGAATGGCCATATTCGCTGAATAACTGAAAGCTATCTAAGTGGCATAACTTTAACGAGAGCGTCCAAACGCAGAAACTTTCGAAACAACATTTATCTCTATCAATCAACCACAAATTTGACAAACCCGGGGTTTAGTCAGCCTTCATCCTTTGCCGGTAATAGCTACTCATTGGACACATTTCCTCTCATCTATTATACAAAATCCGTCAAACAAGCCCGTTTATCTTTGTTTACACAAGCTTTTACAGTTGCGCGCGCTTACTATGGAATTTTTATCATCTGCTTGGTTAAATGCAATGCGTGTGCGCTGAGTGGATGTTAAGACTGCCCTGCTTAATCATGTGGGTGAGACCAGAGTCAGCTGTGCCGTTCTGGGATTAGTCTCTTGTCTGCTTAACTACGCTTCAACAGAAGCTCACCAATTTTAACGACCTATGCGAAAGCAGACATTATCTCCCTCACACATACATACACAACTAGAGAGGAAATTGACAATGGGCTGGGCTATTTTGCTGCCCTATTCGGTTGTGTGGGATTTTTGAGCTGGGGTCTGCGATGAATTAATTGTGGAAAAACGTGAGACCATGCTTGGAAGAAAAATTCAATCGATATTTGAAAGGGAAACGGGAGATAATTTTATTGCAACGAGGACAAATTCATGTACCCAAATGAGCTAAAACTGGATAGTTTCTTTAATCTGGTTTGAACTTACTGCTAGAAAGGTCGATCACTCTCTTGCGCTATAATTGATGAAATCGTCAATTTGATTTTTTTATCAGTGAACAAGTTACACAATATTTGCTGACTGTTCAGCTCAGCACTAAATAAGCTTGCATTCACATAGCGATTCGTTCGATAATATCGATCCGTTTATTTATAGGCGTGCGAGAGCAGTTTATTTGAATGGTGCGTACGCATCCCCACTCACGTGATGGCATAGCTGTTGGTTCACTGACACTGCAGCAACACGGCTGCTAGTGATTACATTCGGTGCACAATCATCTAGTGGTTATCGATCGCAAGGTAAAAAGCTTGAGGGCGGGATATACGTTCATCGAAAAAATTAAGTAGATCGATCGTAGTGAATGGATAAAGATACATTTAACGAGCTATAGTTTGAACTAGTTTTTACTCACTGTGCGTACTGCGAATTGCTAATTAAAATAGGCGATGATCATGAACATAGCATTGTTATCGAGCAATCCATAATAATAATAATCATGTATTCTTACAACCGTGTAGATAAAAATGCAAATCATACATGCATGCCAAGTCGCTGTGTCCATCACCCCGGATTCGCGCATAAATTAAAGACTTTCATATGTGCCGACCGACAAATACGATGTACATTTTTCTGAACAATTCACCTTTCACCTAAGAGCATGGTCGTTGTTTGCTGAGTAGACGCACTCGATCATTGAGTTCACAGCTGTCACACCAACCAACCAACACTTGTTTTTCACTGAATGTTCACGTTACTACTTTGGTGACCGCTATGAGGTCTCACGAATCTCTCGACCCCTGTCATGTGACCTGTGTTCCTGCACGGAGCGGCAATGTCCGAGTTGAGACAAGTGAATGAATAGCAACCCGGTTTGAGAAAAATTTACAGCTGGCTGTAGTGAGGGTCCGCAGATGCGCCAGTACCTTGAGTCGTGTTCTAGGTTCACTCATTTGAACCAATAATTAATGGCGCGAGTGATTTGTTTCATTAAATGTTAAAGTACACCCAGTACTTTGAGCATTGTAGTATGGAATTTAGTATTCGAGTGCTATGCTTAAAATGTTATCGACTTTAGAAGAACCAAAGGATGAAAATTTTTGGAAGAACTTTGATCTAAGTATAACAGTTCAACTACGGTAATTATGTTCAGATACATGTCAAAATTAAGTGTAAACTACCCTCTCCCCAACTAGGAGCTAATATTCACCAGAAAAATGCACAGTGAGAATAAATATGGTTAAATGGACGTTTTGGGATGCTGAGATGCAAAGTTGGAAAGTTTATGCCAGGAATGAATGAATCAAGGATTTATGGTTAAAAAGTTAATATTTTACAACACCACAGGATTACGGTATGAATGAATATTTGCCAAATATAATAGAGGAATAGAGAATATCAAATGTAAGGCTCACGAAGGATGTACTTTTGAACGTGTAATTCCAATTTCGCTTTAAACATCGGCAGGCAAGGCGAGTCCACCACATGTTGCGGTGAGGAATTCCAATCAATACGGGAAATTGGGATGGGAAGGGATAAGGTATGTCCGCGCGTCACTTTCTCATCACACACATCAAGCAAGTGTTTTAGTGGATGTCCTTCTGTAGACACAATTCTATAAGTCAGAATAATATCGCGTCGTATCCTCCTTTGGGTAAAGTCACTTGGATCCAGACGTCACAATCTTTCGGTGTACGCAACATTGCGAACACCCATCACAAACACTGTTGTTCGGAGATAGATTTTATCAAAGAGAGCAATATCTTTTCTCAGCCAAGACCTCTACCGCATAGGACGAAGGCCAGAGCATGGTTTTCATGCCTGTGCAAGAATTTCGAGCTTATCGGTATGCTGTAGCAACGAAAAACCAAGCTTCCGACGAGGCTTCGAAATCTGCCATATGCTCAGCCGGGAAATTTTCATTTCACATTGAAGAGGTTTTCCAGTGACCCGATTTGCCATGCGGAAATCCGAAAATCGAGGATCACCTGATTGTAACATCAACAGTTACACACAGACAGCTAAGTCAACTCATTTGCAAAAGCGAATTTCCACTTCTATTTCCTGTGCGTTTGATTCCTGTTAAACGGTCTGTCAAAGGTACAAGCCAAACCTCACTCGATCCAATCGAAACTTATATGCCCACTTACGCATAACCTCAGAAGAACCGTATTACTGTTAACCCCTTATAGTATATACATTATCCTGGATGGATCATCCTTCTCTTATTTATGTATGCCGCAAATCAGTGGTCATACTTAAAGTCGTTCACCTTTTGTTGGCCATAAAATCTTAAATCTAAAGACTTGAGTTCCCTCCGGTATGCCCGGTGCTCAGCGTTCACGAGTGACCCCATGTATGATTGCTGATCTATCTGGTTCAGGGTAGAGGTATTAAAGTTTAAGACACCCGCTATCCTAGTGTTCATTTTTACATGAAAGTCCCCAGGCCTCAACGCCTAAGTTGTCCAACGTAAGGCAAATTATTCAAACCAGTTCATATGTGGGGTGGTATCAACGAATATGAAAAACGGAGAACCGAGAAATCATACGATTATTCAAGTCAAGAATTTGGAAAAGCAAAAGCTCCAACATGCTTCCACGTATGGAGTATTGTAATTGCCTTAGGGTGTGATTTTCAGTGTGTGTGTGTGTGAGTTCATAGGCCGGTGTCAAATAATTCCGTGTGCTTCACAAGTTAAAATGTTCAGCCTGAATTTAGACAGTTGCCCGGGTTTATGAGAAATCATTTCTGATGTGGAACGCTTAAAGATCCGTTGCTGTACACCCCCAGGACTTGAAATGCGTTTGCACATGTCATATTGTAAAGTTTTCTCTGACTGTTACCAGGTCCATTTCAATGGTTCTCAAATAGAAAGTTTCCGGCCCAAGTTTGTGCGAAAGCTGGGATATAATTGTGCAAGTTGGATGAAAACTTGTTTGTGATCGCCCTGCATTCAGGGATGCAATCCTCGATGTAATTGCGGTTGCCACAAACGTGTTCACGGATGATTGTTGGGCAATCTAGAAAAGAGTAAAGTCGGTAATGTGCGCACACTTTCCTTTGTTGTTGTTTTTGTTCATCTCGTGTAATAAATTAACACAATGCAACCACAGCGACATTGGTATTATGCCGTCATTGTCCGCAAATAGCTGTACAATACTAGAAGATCTCAATCGAACCAGAAGTTCAAAACTGCGCTAGATGCTTGCCTTGCTTTGGATACTCGATACATTGACGAAGCACTTCCGATGAGCTGGAATTTATACGGATGTAATCGAGCAACGCTCGACGTTGCAAAAATCTTACTAGAACGACCACCTCACATACCATTACCGCTTACATGGGCATGCAATTGCGCAGTACTTCAGTGCTGTACAGCAAACACCGTGCTAAATTGATTCGCCACCGGTAGTGAGCTGCATGCGAATACAAGCCGGAGTCTTATTGCTATTTTCCTTCCCCATATCTGTCTACGCCTGGGCAACCTTGCGGTATCTTAGCCCACGTGTAGTCTTTGACTGTGTGGCACTTTGCCTGGATCAGGCATGTGATTTCATACATATATACATATACTATCAACTCAGGAGGACCACGAAGAGAAATCAAACATGGATGATAAGTTTGCAGTGAAGAAATTCTTGTGCAGGCCAAAGAGATTCAGATATTCGCAGATTTTGGGCTGGTTCACATTGCAACTGTATCGATTCCCTATGTTGCTCATTAATCCTTTGCATAGATTTCATATCACTGTTTTCCAGGGTCAGGAAAAATCTTCGTTTACGATTCAAGATTCAAGATTGAAGAATTTAAGGCCAGTCCCTTTGAATACTTACGCAGGTGTCGTCAAATCGTTATGCAACAAATAAGTGTCCAAATTTCGAATGAATTTTTCGATGCTGGGAGCGATGACAATAGTTTGGGGGTGGGCATTCCAAAGGAAACATACACGTACAGAATAAAACTATCGGCGACAGCTAATTCGGGAATGATGAATTTGTAGTGTCGCTGAGTGGCTGCGTGTATGTTGTGACTCACTCGTGTTTTAAAGGGTATTTAATATTTTGTATGTTAGTATCACATCACTCTAAGGCTTCTTTGATGGGGAGTAGGGAGTCTCGGTTTTTACAATCGTTCCTCGCACGTTAGTTTCCGAAAACCACTTACGAGTTTGGTTGCACGATGGTATATTTTATCAAGCAACAGTATATCCATTTTTAACCACGGAGTCCAAGCTTGCGATACATGTTGCATGGTTAGAATTAAGTAGGCTTGGGCCTGGGCAACGTTCCAGGCAAGAAGGTTTTATAAATCCGTCGCAACCTAACTAGAAGCTTGGAAACACGTGTGTAGATGACATCACAATGCCGACTGTTCTTTCGGCTGCTGAATGCCCAGACTTCAAGATCCCTTTCCGAATCGGTTAAGCTGAAAATTGTCTGTCCTAAAGTGCTACTGGTTGTGGAATGACTTACCAATTTGCAACACCTTGCATTATTGGAAATTTTATTGTAGCGTATTCCTTATTCCTTCATGGAGAGCATCTAAATCACTTTACAGCTGTACACAGTCCACAACAGGAGCAACATGCGCTGTCTGTCACTTCAGATAGATCACATGCGATAGTTCGTTAATTTCATCATCCCGCGATGTTCTTCATGTGGTGTAGTGAACCTCTGTCCAGCTGGTTTCGTACACACCAATCCAGCTGTTCCATTCCTGAAGCACGTGCGCATGGCTTGTTTGAACGCGGCTGAACCACATTCGATTGAAACTTACTCACCGATGTGAATGCATGCTGGGCGAGTATCTAGGACGGGGTCCAGGTTCACGAACACAGATGTTGTTGTTTGCTCTGCTGTCCGTGGTGCAATCAAACCGATACATGCACATCGGGACGGCCTTCCGGGTCTGTTTCCCCGTCACTAATTGATGATACTTCTCAAGTAGACGGAGGATGAATTCCCGAGGAATCGGGGTGGTGGATGATCGTTTGCACAACAAACAAATTATTCCATTCGGAATCATCCGTTAGCCATTGACTGGTGTTTGTTTTCAATATCAATCCAGTGCATTTGATTTTTTCTACCCGTATAGGAGAACACCTTGCGGATAGCAGCCAGTCAGCCGTCGTTTCCAGCTTCACGTTGGTGGTGAAGAGACATGGTATGGTATGTGAACAGGTGAGCAGCCAGAAACCGGTTCTGGTGGGTAAGTGCGGTGGATGTGAACATCACAATATATTGGTCTTTTATATGCGCTTCGAGCGCTTTCTCCACCTGACGAAGGCTTTCAACCAGTAAGGTGGTTGTGGTGTGTAAGGGATGCGGATGTGAGCAACACATTATAAAGACAGGGAAAGTTATTCTCGTACGCCATTGCTAATCAGAGGCACAACTCACATTTGGATAATTAACACACTATGTCTACGAAATTTTCACTGTTTTAATGCTCGCTGAACCCAATCAGACTATCTCCAATTGACGACCGCAAACATTCAGCAGTGGGACAATTTTGAGCTGATCGAACGTTGACCTAGAGTGGTCCATGATGGAACAATTGGCCTTCTTCTCTGGCTTAGTCAACAATCCCATAAACTCGTTATCATCCATGTAAAGTAAGGCTTTGAATGACCGTACACTTTGATACCGGAGATCTTTTTATTATTCAACTGGCATGGTGACCCGTAGGCCGGTACTTACCTCCAGGTTGTTTAACAAGACTCGGTTTAAGTGATATGATTTCATAGAATGGACAGGGTACTAGTCGGGAGTCGAACCAAGAACGTCCAAGGAAAAGTCGAATGTCATATCCGTTGTGTAATCGCGGCCCGGAGAAAATTTTTTAGCAGAATTTACGTAACATTCGCCTAAAGGTTAGCAGACCTTAATTCGAAGCTAACGCTCTACGCCGTACCTGAATAAAGTGACCGTTACTTTGCACTTCCTAGGTCGTTGCATTAGCTCAAACAGCTTTAATCGATATCCGCTTACAAACGTCATTTTAAAGTCAATGTAGAAAGCTCAATGATAACCCTGTTTGTGATAACACATGCACCTTTTTCTGGGGAGCTCGTGAGCGCAACTTCAAGTGAATTTACTGTTCAGAGAGTTGCTAGAGGCATCGCCCTTAAGTTAACATCGAAGACAAAGTATTTTTCGTTACTGTTTGCACGGGTTTCATTTTTGATCCTGGGAGAGGTATATTTTGGCCATACCACGTGGAAACTGGCAAAAAGAATGTCTGAAAATCATTCAAATTGATCGAGAAAAAGTAATTCTAAAAACATGGTGAGTTCGATCCTAGCACATCAGCTTGGCACGGGCTATCAAGTAAAACCTGAGGATGCGTTCCCGGTCGTTTGCACGGGTCCTTACAATTTGCGAGGAAGTCTTGACTAGGGCAAATTGAGGACAGCTGTGTTAATGGCTATCAAAATACCTGCGAAAGTCAGCAAAATGACGTCATCTCTGCCGTTTGGTGCTACCGAAACTGAAGAAAAGCAGAAGATCAATGAACCCTGGCTGTGTGATACGAAAAATTCTCTCTGATCGGATGGAGGCTTTGAACCATAAACCAGTCGTTTATCAAAATCCGAAAGATACGATTAATGGAAGCATATATGCATAGATAAAATCTGTATGCATGATAGCACAAGCCTGATACCGGCACATGTGGGCGAAGATACCGTCATGTTATGGAAAGGAAGCTGTGTTTTATGAAGCCCACGAAAACGTACATCCGATCGGATGATAAGAAACTTGTCATAAAAGTTTGTCAAGGTCCAACACTGGCTTGCAAGTTCAAACTTTGTTTACCATATCTGCCCTGCTTCAAAGCATGCTGATCCTGATTACACTGGCCCTACCGGATAAGTAAAAACAGCAAAAAATCAGTTGTGGAGTGTGTGTGTGTGTGATGGAACTGCATCGGAACGAGGATTCATTGTGAAGGGTCACTATCAAACCCAAATGCTAACTTGTCTACGTAGGTATCATGTGAGTTTTTACAACCATGATCGATATCCACTAGCATCACTTGATTATGTAGACTTTTTCGCCACTGGACTCATCACTCTGTTGTGAATGAAGGTTTAAATTTCTTAAACGTAGCACCTATGGATGATTGAAAAATCTTAGAATCACCTTTGTCGCTTTGTGGTGTGGATTTCCTAAAGCCGAACAATTTTATTTATCCAGGGATCTCATGTGAGTTGAACAGCGAATTGACGGGGCGCTTTCGTGTAAGGCCACACGTGAGACACACGCAGCGTCTCATTCCTCCACCCAAAGGTCAACAAGTATAATCTATCACGTGAACTGTCACGTGTCTCGGATCAGTCGATGACATCATCACTTCGCGAAACACTGTCTTATCTAGATTAACGATGCGAACATTGATTTAGCCGATCACTGATTATGTAAGACATGGGGAGTCAATTTAGGAGATGTAGGAGGGGAGGGTTAATGGATTTTTTAATTTTAACGCGAAAAAATGTTCAGCGTCAAAGTAGAAATAATTTAACTGAAAAACTTCAGAGGTGGGCTAGAATGAATCGCGTTTTAAACAAAGCTATGCTTTTGTGGGTACTGATGGGGGCAAACAGCCCAGCGAATGTGAGCACATAGGAAACTATTTAATTTATTTGGTTTCATCCACTCTATGAATTCGTCATCCAAAAGTTGACTGATATAAAGGGATAATGTTATTTTTCATTTCTCATCAGGCTAGTGGGGCTCATATGGCTGGCGTGTAAATTCGGGTGTTTTAACAGGATTCTCTCCAATTGATACAATCTCATTCACTTAAAAGAGTGCCAAGCGGTCGTGGTTATACTTGCCACTATTGTTGGTAATTGTTTACACTTTGGTATGTTGGGATCTAGGTGGAGTTTATCCACGAACACCTCGGCACAAACGCGTACGTCTTAAATCACTCGGTTCAAGATTAAAGATTTATGGTTGAAAAAGCAAATAACTTTACAATAACCACAGAGTCGAAATGTATATATATATGTATAGATAAAATCAAAATCAATGGGACGATGATAGTTTATTAATAGTTTGGGGGAAAATTTCAGATTTGCTCTGGTATTATCGTCAAGTTTCGATTTGCATATAGATAAACTGTTTGAGCTTACCAAATCAGCAGGTAGGGAATTCCAAACAAAGCAAAGATGCACCAAATAAAATTACCTTCGGCATTTCCGTTTGGAGTGTGGTATTTCCAAATTGCAACCACGACCACGGCTGTTCCTTGAAGTTCGAAGGTGGAATAATATGTCCAGGGGGTGGGAAACAATAATTATTTTGTATGCGAGGATGAGATCACCTCGCATTCTACTTTGTGCGAGTGTCCTCATCTCCAGTCGTCTGAGTCACTCGGCGAATGGCGTATTTTCGATTCCAATGACAAGCTTAGTAGCTCTCTGATATATGTGATCGAGAAGTAAGATGTCTTTTTGGAGACATGGTGTCAAGGCTTGTGCAGTATAGTATAGAATCGGGTGTATATATGTGTTCATCATGATAGGAAAACACCCCGGGGAAAACGTCAAAATATCCACTCTAACATACCGAGCAGCTTCGCATTGTAGACTAGTTTTCAAACTACCACAAATCCAGACACCCAGGTCCTTTTCTTCCAAGGTGTACTCCAGGATTTTGTCGCCGATCTTGTATTGATATGAAGAGCCAAGGTCACGACCGATCTGAATGATCTTAGACGTTTGCATATTCAATGACAGTTTATTTTCGGATGACCAGTTGTACAAAACATTCAAATCGTTTTGCAGCAAAATACAATCATTGGCATTGCTGATTCGTCTCCATACTTTTATATCGTCAGCAAACAAAACCATCTTACTATCATTTGGTAGTGGTATATCGTTCATATAGACTAGAAACAGTATTGGTCCAAGCACTGAGCCTTGTGGAACTCCGCTAGTGACATCGATGTTCTTCGATAAAGGCCCTCCACACGAACTCTGATGTGTTTGATGCTGAGCTAATCACGTATTAATTCAAATAGTCTTCCACCAATACGTCTTTCTTGAGCTTGTTCAAGAGTAAATTATGATCAACTCTGTCGAAAGCTTTAGAAATGTCCAGGTAGCACGCATGAATACAGCCCCCCGCATCTACAATCCTCGTCCAATCGTCTAAGCTTGTAAACAAATTTGTTAGACAAGAGCGATTTCTGCGAAATCCATGTTGGGCAACTGCCAAAAGTTGATTCGTTTCCAGATGTCGCACGATTTCTGCGGTTATTATTCGCTCAAAAACGTTTGATCGGTGTCTCAGAACGGATGCAAAAGTGGCCTCACGATTGCTGTGTCTGCACGTGGATGGCAGTTTGGCATTATCGATTTCCCCGTTTGAAATTAAACGCCACGTGAATCTACTGATAATGCACGGCCTTCTCATATTCAGTGTTCTGAATACACTGTTACAATACATAAAAATTCTGTACATAAAACAGATGGTATTTTATAGAATCACTGTCATTCGTAAGAGTCGTAAGCGTTTGACAAGAAAGCAGTTTGTGATTATGTATTAAAAACATCATGATTCTTTGTAAGAACCTTATTTAGCAATGTCTATAAAGTACAACATCGTTTACTACTCTACAGATTTTTCAAGACTGACCGCACCTAATCTTAGTGTCGTTACCTGATGACAACAAATAAGCGGAAACCAGGTTGTGGTATGTAATTGAAGGGAATGGGAGCGCAAGACCACAATGGAATCATTTTGTGATTGTTTCGTGGTGCGAACCCTATTTAATGGTGGCTTTCAAGTATCACTTTGTTTATAACGTCTGTACTCTTTCAAAGCTTACTGTGCTCAGTTTTACTTTTCTCGTTTGAAAGCGTTGTTTTCTCTGTCAACATCTCCCGCCCTTTTGCTTGTTCACAATCGCAGCACCACCCAAGACACGCACAACGCTGTCGGGTGTTTCGTTGTCCCGTTAAGCAGAACGTGTGATCAGTTAAACCTCGACGGTTAACGCATTCCAAAACGTGCGTCGATTAATGTTCTATCGATCGAAGTGAACAGGCGTGCTTGAAAGCAAACATTTCGATTCATCACTTACAGCATACATTGCGCATGTGAACAATGAGCCATGATCCATAGCTTCGGCGACAACCGGCATTAAATGTCGAGGCGAAAATATCGATTAGTAGGTATGAGTATGAGCTTTCGAGTGCACATGTGTGTGTGGAAAATCAACCGGTTTCGATTACCGAACCTCGTTCCCATGACGATGTGAGGTGCTAACTCTTCTAGTCGTCAGATGTTTCATTGGATGTGCTTATGCTTTGAGATAACAACATACAAAATGTCCCAGAAAATCTGGAAGAAACAGGCTTAGAGACTTACACGTCGGGGTTTGTTATTCGATATATGATAGCATGTGACAGATCAATTGATATATAAAACTCCTTTACTCCTTAGATATACTGTGTAGGTTGGTGAGAAAACTGGCATCTAGTAGCAATAACCCACATCACAGCCGATCGAATTACCGACTTCCAGGATCGCTGCTTACTTGTTGGTCTTGGTCTGATTGAAACAGGTGCTGAAACGGAGGGTAGATTGTGTCAATTTAAACCAGTGTAGGAACCATGGTTGGAAAACGGCATTGTTCTACTCGATTGGATTTATAAAAGACCGACCAAATTGATGAGAAGATTGTGTATTCCAGCAGCGACTAGCTATACGATTTCAGGATGGTCTAATCTTTGCCAACAAATTAATGAATGTGGCGACCCATCCACGGAGGCACTCATGGAAATTAGGTTTCAGTCTGCCGCCAGGTACTAACAGGCTCACACGCGGAATGCCAGCTTGACAGCTGTACCGTTATCGGAACTTTCACTCACATCGGGTCTGTTTTGTTTGAAACTTCTTAACGTTTATTGTGGTGCGCCATCACTGTGACCTCACTTCTTGCTGGGAGTTCGCCGTCAAAATAAGTTGTCCATGGGTGAGAAAAGGTATCCAGTGATGACATGTTCGTTTGCATAAGAGTCTTCGGGCTCAATCGTCTGATTCACTTAATGCATGCCATATTTGGAAACCGTCAACATGCTAGACGTTCGACGATAGAAACAATCCACTTGCAAAATATCTTGTTAGAGCGTAATAGACGAGAGGCACGTTCGTAAACAGCTTGACCTTATGTGCCATTTTCCAAACTGCAACAAATTCAGACGCTTTGTTTCATACAGGAGTTTTTTAACTCCTCATGTACACTTCTAGGATTCAAAATTTGAAAGTACGCAAGGATTAGGATTGTATACGCTGTATCCTATGATATTGTACAATAAATCTTACATCTTGAAATATCTTTTTCTTTTCGTCAGTTGTGAATTCCAGATTCTCCAAGCTGGCACTTTTTCTATGAGAAGCGATGATGCTGACGATAATTACCAGGCCAATCACAACTATGTTTAAAACCGAATCTAGAAAGGCAAATTTCTTTTTTGTTCACTTGGTTAGTTAGATAGTTTTGCCGCAGGGATCTTAGATAACGTGGTATGTAACACTTAATTGACTGGTATTTCGCAATTTGTCTGCAAACTTACCAAAATTAGCATTCACGAGACAATCCCAAAGGCTAGATAAGCAAAGGTTGGAATACTTTCACGTATCCCATGCCTAGATAGAGGAACACTTAGGATGCTAGATGAAACCTACACATGTCCCCAAATGCGATAGGCTAGGACCGTGTTCGTTTGACCCATTTCCTTTGGACCGACTGGTGCCAAAATAACACCACCCTGTACAGCCAGTTGGGTCACGGGTTTGCCCAAACAGTCGCGCCACGTTGAGGTCCAGTCTCGGCTCGATCGGCCAACTAGACCGATTAAGCTTCATTCATCACGTGACACACATTCATCCAATTGCTCTTTGAGCTGACATAAAGCGCCGTCAGTTGACCGAACACTCTGGGGTGATATTGTTCCGATGGTTTTCGCCAAGTTGGCATTTTTTAGCTGATCATATCATCTAGCCTGATGATGAAACGTCTTGAACAAACAATGCCAGCTAGGCGAGCACCATTTGAACAACATCCACATCATGAGCTACAAGTATTCTCTTCTTTACCTAAACTCTTAGATGATGCCTGGGTACATGGGCACAATCCGTAAATATTCTGTGTCGTTGTCTTGTGAACACTTCTCCAAACCCTGCGAACACAGCTCACCATTGGCTTTACCATCAACAGCGGTATCCCGAGATGCGTCACCCATTTCCAATAGGCTTAGGGACGAACACGAAACAATTAACGCCGTGTTGGTTACCTTGCCGGATTGAGTAGACATTCTGACGGCGATGTTGAAATCGTATTCATCATTCAACTATCGATTATCGCTTACAAAACAGCCTGATTAAGTACCAGAATGACCAACAAAAACTACCATATTCGGTTTTTAAAAAGTGGACGTTTGACCGAAAGATTTGTTCATTGAGAAATGTATGCAAATACAATATTTGAAGGTACACAACTCGAGTTTGGATGCCATTGTTAAAATGGACGCTGTGATACTTGCGCAGATCGATCGAGCGATGAGAGACTTCGGCAACTTCCCTGTGAGGAGCCATTGTCTGGACTCTAGCCGAATATGCAACTCAACTTTCTGTGATGAACATACTCGGGACAATTGTATAATGCGTAGCCAACCACAATGGTACGGGATTCAATTCTCTGAAGCATTCAACCATCTGTCAGTTACCAATGACTTGATCGCAATGGCCCGCGAACCATGCGAGCGCGAAATATGGGCCTACCTGCGCACTCGCTCACTCTTACTACTCATACCACTGGAACTAGGATTTACCCCCATGTAGCACGCGGTGGAATTAGGGAACATTTTAGAGAACAACGTCAGATTATGTGCCTGTCACACAAAGTCCCTCCTCAACCCTGATTACCCATCCGAAATCACAAAATGTCATGGAAGCCCGTGTGATTCGTTAACATTTCAACGATGCTCAACATTTCATCTGTTAGGGTATCACTCGTGAAACCACTGCACATATCACATGCATCCGAACGAAACGGCAGCCATTGACAAATACTCATGGAACTCCTCACGGTGTTCAGCTGGTTGATCATCTTGTGATCGTAAAGTGAAGGCAGCAGGAAATCCAAATCATACGGTTGCAAAGCGCATCTTGCAGTCCTTGACAGTAAACATAGCCGAAAAGTTTCTGTGGGATTCGATCCAGTACGTTAATAATCACTAAAAGCAGTGCCTCGGATTTCAACGTGCTTTCGATTCATTGATTTAGGACGAAGATAACCAAATGAACAACGTATTAAAACGTTTAAATGTTCCCACGGCCTAACATCCTTTTATTTGCGGACCAAATAACCAAACCATTGAAGCGCTGGGATAGCGAACATCATGTCACATCACCATTCGTCCGTTCGTTGTTCCAGTGGGCACAAGCTGAGCAAGTGGCCAGTGTGAGGCTATTGCGAAAGCCATTCACGAAATATAAGCAATCGATGAATAGGCGAACATAGCAGCGGCTAATGAAAAGGAAACCGTTGTTGGTTGTCGAGAGTTTTTTTATACATTAGGTAGCAATCTTAAATGCTAAATCGTAAGCAGCTGTTCTCTAACTAGAGGGAAAGTATTTGATGGGTGCTTTAGGATTCAAGATAACCCCTTATAGTAGAGAAGCCAGTAGCTATACGTTACCTTATGACCTTGAACAACTAAACTTTCATTGAATCATTTGTGAGGCGAAAATCAACTTCTGTGGAGTGTAGTTAGTCATATTAAATTTTTGGACAGGTATAGCGTAAGCTCACTGCGGGGTGTCTGAGGAAACCGGTGCCATTGCAAACACTGAGCAGCAGCTGGGTGTCTGGATTTTCGGCTATCGGAAAACTATACGGTATGTGACTGTCCCTATTTTTTATTTATTCCATATACCTTGTCATCCTATGGTTATTGCTAAGCTTACTGCTTTTTCCACCATTAAACTTTCTGAGTTCTGAGTAGTCCATAATATAATGCAATGTATACAAGCACGTCTTTATTCATTTAGGGGTATAATTGTGGGGTTTTGCATGTATTTTACCGGGAACAATTCCTCTGAACATGCGCGTACCTACACCCGATTTGGGCTTCGAATTCTGAGTATGGACCTCGTGGCTATAAAAGGATATCTTGTTCCATGACCATTTATATCACCGAGTGTCTAAGCTTGTAGATGGATTTCGAACTCTGGAATACGATTGGACCTTAGGACTAAAAAACAATAAATGAGAATTTGAAGCGACCGCCTCCTCACATACGAAACGCTAAGCACTGCATTTCATCCTCGGAGTAATTACAAAGTAATTCCTAAGTTGAGCCACTAGCGAGACACAAGGTTACTCTTATTCGCCTCATGTCTCGCATTTCAGACCGAACTGTCGCAGGTATTCTTATTCAGCGCGTGAAAGGATTCTTTGAAATTCGCTCCCATTCGGGGTCGTGCAATGAAAAAAGTTTCACAATAACTAGAATCAAATGAAACACACATCTACTAGATACTACCAATGACTATACCTGATGAGGAATGATTTTCAACTACAATCTCAAATAATTTTATCCGGTTGTTACCATAAAGCCGATTGCTTTCTGAAGCATAAATGTAGGGTCACGGATAGCCGATCCAAGGTCCCCAATCTTTGCGGAAAAATTCATCTTCACTGAAACCATCTATCATGTGGCATAACTGTAGTGCGAAAAAACTTGGGGTAAGGGGAGGTAGTAACGTCAGCACTCAATCCCATACTGTTAGTACCGGGGAAAATTTTCCGCTTCACTGATGATGTAAAACTTCGAACGGAAAAGATTTCTTAATTTTACAGGCAGACTTAAATAAGCTGCATCACTGGTATGTCCTGAACAAGCTACCTTTCGATTGCAAAATGTCGCCGGTTGGATAAGCCTTCCTCTTTACATACGTACTTGCAACTTGAATGCTTGAGTGGACGATATCAGAGAAAGAACCTGAGACGTGTCAGGCAGTCTATAAGCATGCATGCGGTGTATTAAGCTTGTTCAGGCGAAATTTCGGACGTTTTCCGTGTATCTCGTTGACGAAGATACTTAATATATACATACACACACTCCGTCGTGGACTATACAGCGCAATCTTGGGCATCGTGGTTGGAATTAGTAGCGGGTGTATCATATTGCATCCAAAATGGTTCCTGGGGTGTAAAACCTGCCTTTTGTGCTGTGACTGTCTCGGAATGAGCACCATTGAGTGCATGTGCATTGGAGGTGACCTAGTCATAACCTACTGAATAATACATACTGCTTGCCATTCACTCAGACACCTATTCAACATTGGTTCCAGTCTCACGACAACCATGGATATCTTGCTATTTGACAGGTTGTATACCCCAAGCTTGTGATGGGGCTACGAAGCTAATGATGTTAAATTTTACGGACTCCTTGATGGGATTTATCATCATGAAACCAACTTGATCTCGTGTTAAAAGAATTCGCCTTTCCCAGAGAGGATGTCCAAACTAATTTCTAAAAATTCGATAACTTTTCAGGTGAAAACATTTCCCATATCTTGACTACCGCAGAAAACGATTTAGGGGATTAGGTGTCGTGTAACCTCTAGCCCGGACATCATTGCCGAGCAATGTATAACATCTCCTGCCGTTTTTTGGGTCTGTGTATGAGGATATTCAGGAGTTTCACGACAGAAACCTTACCCCCGGCTAATCAACACATACGTACATCCTGTTATGGAATATTCAATCCAAGCCTGAGCGCCATGGCTGCGGAAGAATATTGGACTCCTCGATTGGATTTATCTTACTTTACTTTTTACTTTTACTTTTGTGTGACTATCTCCTCCTGGAGGATGAGTCGGCTTCAATAAAGAGTCTTGGGAATTTGGGTAAAAAGCGGGGTCCCCTGCATCACTCGGCGTTTGTTCGAGTCAGCTTCTCTAGCCTTTGCACAACGAAGTGTGACCTGCAAGGCAGCAGGGAGTTGCCAGAAAGAGGTGGTGTGCACCAACTAACCGTCTACGAGACTCTGCTCCAGATTTTTCCTCGGGGTTTTCTCCCGAAGCCTTTCCCGCGATGGGGTATCCCGCAAGGCAGCGGAGATGGAAAATCAGGGCTTTCCTTTCCTTCGTTGAAATGCCCTCCCAGACTAACGAGCTCCATCTGCCCGAAGCAAACTAGTTTTCAGGCGCCAGTCACTCGCCCTCACCCCTTCGCATGTTGGTAGAAGCAGTTCCGCCGGGCTCGGGGAGCCACTCGTGCATGCCCGAAGCTGAACTTGGTTGTCAGAGGTTATTTAAGACGCTCGCCATATGGGAGCATTTTATAGACAGTGGGAGCTTATCCCCACCCACCGGTTATGAGAAGCTTTGGAGTTATCATCGTAAAACCAAGTTGATCTCGTGTTAAAGCATTCGCCTTTCCAAGAGCGAATATCAACAATTAACCTACATGCTTTTAACCAACGACACACATGGAGTAACCTCATTTGGGCATTTAAAACTATTCACACCGAAAATCATCCCCCCAAACATTTACTAAAGCCCAAGGACCTTACTCCAACGCACAAACATTCACTAGCTTTATACATTCCCCATTCTGGATGGGATATTTGTCAAACTTTTTTCTCGGTTAGAGTTCGTTTCACTTGAAATGCCTTGCCCGAAGTAATCATACGCTCGGAATCAGTCGAGGTTTTTACTTCACAGCTCGATGAATACATGACAAACTATGCCCAATGTAACTGTCCCTATTCACTCTAAGAAGTTGATATGTATTTATTCCATATACTTCGTCATTCTGTGGTTGTTATTAAGCGGATTGCTCTTTCTACGATAAAATGTCTGAGTTGTGAGTTCAACGAACGCGAGCGATTCGTCACAAGTAGTGGACATTTTCGTTCGCGGTTTAACTAATGCCCCTGCTATGATCCAACTGACCCTAGCGACGAATAAGGGGGCGCCTTAATATGTTCCGTACAGCAGACCATTCCAAGTCCAGCTTCGGGCCTGCACGAGTGGCGGGGTCGAGGGACTGGCATCTGAAAACCAGTTTGCTTCGGCCAGATGTAGCTCGTTAGCCTGGGAGGGCATTTCATTTAAGGGAAGGAAAACCCTGATTTTAAACCTCCGCTGCCTTGCGGGATACCCGATCGCAGGAACGGCTTCGGGAGAAAACCCTGAGGAAAAATCTGAAACAGAGTCTGGCAGACGGTTAGTTGGTGCACACCACTTCTTTCTGGCAACACCCTGCTGCCTTGCAGGTCGCACTTGGTTGTGAAAAGGCTAGAGAAGCTGACTCGAACAAACGAAGAATGGCGCGGGGGGCGCCGCTTTGTACCCAAATTCCCAAGAATCTTCATTGAAGCCGACTCATCCTCCAGGACGAGATAGTAGCACACAAGTACAATTACAAGTAAGTATCAGACCATTTCCCACGAAAGCTTTTCCTCCGCAAAGAGATCTACACTCTCGTACCCGTGACTATATTCTGGCGGTACCCTATTCCTACTTAATCCGTCGAAGACAGTTTCGTTTCGTCCGTGAATGGTTTATCTGAAACATGTCACATTCGACCGTTGCCTAATCGAATGGCGTGTGATGACGAAATCACACGAGTTCTCATCAAATCGATCGTTTCCTGAGACTCTATGCACAGCGTAAACGAATTTCAGTGTATGTTTTCCTTTCACTTATTTACGTCTCATTATTCTATGGTTATTGTGAAGTTAAATACATTTTAGACAAATAACCGCCTTGAGCCGTAAGTGTCTTCCAACTTGCAGTACACCTTCAACAAGTTTGGCGATCTGATCTTATTGTTGGTCACTACCGCTTGTTAATCCATCGTGCTAGGCTGCAACACCGTTTCACCACCAAGGTGATTATGAATGCCCTGGCCCAATTTGGAGGCTCGCCCTTGCCCTCTGGCGGCTGAAGCCTGCGGCGATCCCTCATCTGTCGTTGTTATTTCACGAGAGCAGTGCGGATATTGGGAGTAATTTTCAACTAGCAGTACGTTTAGTCGGGTTAATTTTATAAACTGGTGATACAATTGTCAAGCCAGCGAGGATCACTCCCTCAGCAAACAGAATGAGTCTTTGTACAGGACACCACGCATCAAGACATTGTGGTCGGAGAGGATGACATACCCGTATTCCGTACAACGCAGTATGTTTAAGATACAATACGACTAGCGAGTTGGACAGTAGCAGAACACAAACCCCACCAGCACAAAGATAGATCGAGATTAATGACAACGCAGTCAGTATCCTCTACCCTTCTGTGAATGCGAACGCTTATGATTAGGTCTGTCGGTCGCTGTGGTGTTCTTCATCCTCGAGATTTAAAGAAAAGATGCAGTGCATCCTCGATTGACTCGAACCACCATTGTGCGTAGTTGGACTTTTAGCCGAAACACACTCAAAATATCATGGGTCCAAACTGTTTCCGGATATCAACACAACGCTTTTTGAGATCTTGTCTTAGTAACTTTGCCAGTGAATCGGCACAGCATGTGTTCGCCTTTCGCTTTGCTCAAACATGAGGAATTGACCTCAAAGTGGCCCGAACTCGTGGACACGTTGCTCTACTGTGGTCGGGTACGGGACAAACGTGAACGCGGTGTGCCTGAATCAGTGGTGACCTCAAACACCATTAGGAAGCGCATGTACTTTTGAGTGAACGCGTACAGCGGTGTACCGAACGCTTGAAGGTCATTCACCTACACACAACGTCAGTGGGACGCACGAACGCCCATAAGCCTGTCTGCGTGTGCGTCGTCGTCGCTTCGCGCGGTTCTTTGTGTTAGCGGCGTGTATATCGCATTGACCTCTATCGACGGATCAATGGTTTGCTAATTGTCACACGAACTGAAACAACCCTTTTAGTTAAGACAAGATCTTAGGTGGCGATTTCGGGCGCCCTTCTGAGGCATTTCATCGGAGGTAATTCTAGATTCTTGTAAGTCACGTACAGTCCATTGCAAGCTGAATTAGCAAGCCAACGTATCAGTGCAACATATCGGAAGAAATCAGGGGTCCTGTCGAGAGCTGTTTGTGAATAAATGTCCACAGTTTGACGCCTTCTACTCGAACACGCAGATGACCGAATTCATAGTGCTTTTGCCAATTCAGAAAAAACTATACGCTCAGGTTGGTCGATATGTTGTGAAAATACAGGTTTCGATTTACCCAGAAAGAATGCCTGGGTAAAAAACGTTTTTCGCTTAAAGTTGTGATGTAGTTAAGTTTGGCGTATCATAACCCAACTCTTCACAATAAAGCGACACTCTATAACATAATACACAAACACATACCGTAACCACAAAGCGTGATCTATTTAATGGGAATTGGAACGGGCCATGCTGAACCGGTTCACTAACAATACCGATCGATAAATAGATCGCCTGACAAAATCAATTTGTCGTTTTATCATCGTACTAACCGTTTATAAGTCCGTCTGAATGGCTACATCACGTAAGTATACGCTACCACTGTATGTAAATGATTGTCGCTCGAAAGCCCGCATGCAGCTCACGAAGGTAAATCGAGCGTTTCCCGTGGTGCGGTACTATCCGCAGTTAGTCCAAATCTTGCCCTTCAAACATGACACTCACATTCAGTCCGTCCATATTTTCTCTCGTAGCCTCTACCATCGGAAATGGTGCTCATCCAGTGAAATGATTTTCAGAGGGAAGTTGTATTTTTACCTTCAATGTTTGCCTGCGGTGCAGAACTCGTACGTGGTAGCTGAGGCTTGAGACGCAATAGGCTAGCTTCGTGATACAACCAATTTGATCATCCATGACCCCAACTACAAGAATACCCCGAGTCTCGAAAGAACGCATTGACTTCAACGCAGATATGCCTGTCATCCGTTATTGTTCATCGATTCATGTGTGGTTAACATCAATAACAAAGTCCAAGCGTCGGCACCACCATTAGTTGGTGTCAGTCTGAGGCTGGCATCCAGGACATTTTCACGCTACGCTGGCTAAGTGAGGTCTACAGAATGGAAACGGGTAATATGGCGAAAGATATACTATATAAAGTTGAGATCAGGAAGTGGGCCTTCGACTAGGTTTACAAGGCATGCATGTCTTTGACATCGAGGCTACGAGTTGAGAAAGGCTTGCACTTGATCACTCACTTTGGAGGCGGTCATCTTCACATTGGGCACAGCAGACATTGTTCTCGACTGCTGAACATAGGCCAAGCCGTTCGCGGGCAAAACGTGGATATCCGTGAACCTCGTGGGATCGAGCTGAGAATGTCAGGTGAGTCGGCATAAAATCCTCGCACGCTTGCAATGTACATCCATGAACCACTTTAATGACAACAATGCACGCATTCAGGAGTATATCAAAAATTGCTTCGTTTAAAGCAACTTTCAAACGCATCGAACCGGAGCACAGTTCCCTCTTGAATAGACTAGTACTAAAGTGTAATTCAGCATCAATGGACTCTATAGACGAGAATCCTTGATTGCTAATCAACCGATCCGAGTAGCGCAAGGTTTTTACATTCACGACTCCGATGAGTGTAGACCTCATCAGTCGGATAACGACGCAATCTAACTTATTATTTTACATCTACGCCGCTGCCAGATATTCTTTGACGGATAGCTGCGTTACCAATCTGATAGCACGAATGACTATCGAGAACATGGACACGTCCTCCTTTGATCACAGTTACAGTTTCGCGCCCACGCAACACGACTGCTCAAATGAATGACTTCCTGACAAACTCTGCCCTTACACTTCAGAAACCAACCTCACCAACGACAGTAGACGTATAAGGTTTAGAAACAAAGTCTTCAGATCAAGTGTGACCACTTAGGGATACAAAAACAAAACCGTAAGCAATTCTAAGATCAAGAGGCTGATAGCCCACCCGTAGCTGAGATCACCACGAAAATGACGTATGAAATAGAGTGAAATATTTCTTCGATTTAAGAGAGATGTTGCATACGAGAACGTGTTCATATCATAAAGATGATTGTGCTGGTGTTAGGTGAGATATAAAAAACTGTACAATATGCAAGAACATTCAAAAGATATGGAATTCTATATGACTTGCCCTAATGCACATGGCATGGTTCGAAAATTTGAGAGTGCGTGAGAGAGCAAGGTAACGGAAGAAAAACGAAGAAGAAGAAACTCTGCCTGCGAACATGACGCAGTAGAAAAATCAAAAACAGGAAAGACTGACTGATTTGGTGAAAACAACATCGGGAGAGCGGGAATTTTGTTTCAAATCAACGCTTGGATGATAAATCAATTGGTGCCTCCTCAACTTGGATGGCGGGATAACGGCTGGATGAAGCCACAGCAGCGGGTGCGGCCAAGATTCCTGAGGTGGTGGTATTAAACCCCCCCAGCATGGCGGAATTAGTCACGGTGGCAGCGAATAGATCAGCCAGAGGGAATGGATTGCCGCCAAATAATGGCGGGGCGGCTGGGGGAACCGGGATAGAACCCAAGTTGGCGGGCAAAAGAGTTGACTGTAGGATGGAATTCAAAGGATCTGGAAGCAATGAGGCCCATGCAGAGGAGTTTGTGTTAGAAAAAGGGTTGAGTGGCGAAGGCATCATGGTATCCGGATTTGTGTTGTTGTTCATCGGGTTGGAGCACAGAATTTGCATTTGAAGCTGTTGGAGGTATAAAGCAACCGCCGCATTACTGGAGGACGAATATACTGAATTTGATGGGACACCTAGAGCGGGAGAAATAGTCGATGCGGGAAATTCTAAGGAATGCAATTTGCTGTTCGGCAATCGTGTGCGAGGACAAGATGAGGAACTGGCTCCAAGGTCACGGCGAGCGGTATTCAACGTCCGATTAGGTAGGACGTGGGTTGGTGATGAATCTGTGAAAGCATAAACACCAGAAGGATCGTTGAAGTTGCATAGTGAGGATAACTTGCTACGTTTCACAGTTCGCTGCTCCGAGCGGAACGAAGGTACACCTGGAGTTTTTGTTCTGGCTACACGCTTGGATGTCGGTTGTGTGTTAGCAACACGTCTGGGTATCACAGATTTACGCGAAACTGAACCATTAGGACAAACAGGAACAGAAGACGAAACGGGCATTACCGTGTTCGTAGTCGTGATTGAAGGTGCTGCAATGGTTGTTACCGGGACCGTAGCATTTTGTTTTGATGATTCAATGGAGAATTCGGGTGATTTTTCAATCGGGGTAGAGGAGCGTGGAAGGCTTAGAAGTCCAGGGGAACTGGGCGCCTCGCATGTTTTGCGCACCGCTTCCACAGTGGCTGCAAACACCATTTCTGGAGAATTTAGACTGTCATCGGGATAGACGGATTCAGATTTAGTTGTAGAGACAGCCTGTGCCGCTGTTTCGCTCGCCAAGCTGCAAGATATCGCTGAAGGAGGCTCCGGCTTGACAGCGGATAATGAGTCATCGGCTCGGGGTGAATCTGAAAGGTTCAGTATGCTGGATTCCTCATAGATTGTACTCAAGTCCCGTTGGTGTACAGGTAAATCGATCGAGGGTGCAATATTTTCATCTGTGCATACTTCTGCTTGTTGCGGAGACTTATTAGCGGGATCCTGGATCGGTAAGGCTTTGTTTTCCGATTCAGCTGAGGCAATCACGGATTTTGTTGGAAATGTCTCAGTGGTCAAGCGAACCATCTGTTTGGAAGGTATTCCAAAGAAATCATTTGGACGAGTAGATTCCTTTATAGTGATCGTCACACCACCTACTGTAATATCTGTGACACATATTTCTTGGCCCATATTAAAACTCTTCAATCGTGAAAAACCACGTGGTAGCAGTTTATCTGGGTGTACTGGGATGTTATTGTTAGTCTCTTTCAATTGATTACTTCGTGAATGAGGTTGAGATGATTTCTTTACCGGAGACTTCTTTGTGGAGTACACCGAAAGACTTCCTGGCGCAGAAATTTGGGAAGAGTAAGGGATTCGTGGAAGCTGAATTCTCAGCGGGGCTAAACGAGGTGTATCCTCGGGGGGCGTCGAACGGGGAGAACATTCCAATGAAGGCGTATTCGTAGCAGTGTTGGACCCAGAATGTCGTCGTATTTTCAGGGAACTTAACGAGGATCCGTCCATTTGGAGATCATAGCATGGAGTATGCTCACTCTGAGCCACGGGGCGCTTGGACAAACAAGCCCAGCTGTAATCACGCCGGCGTTTTCTTTTTTCTTTTTTCTCTTGATGTTTTCGTTTCTTCGCCAGATGCAAGTCATTTACACCTTCGTCAGGAGACGTTGCATTTTGAAAGGCATCAGCGGCATAACGCTTCTTATTGCATCCATCATCAGAGGTGGGATTGTGAAATATAAGCCTTGGTAAGGTTTTCTTCGGAGACGTTTTAGAATACGCGGTATCCAACACGATTTCCGGTTGACGAACAGCTAGGACAGACACCGGTGACGATCCAGATGCCGCGCGCCGAGGAACCTCAGTGGGGGCTAAGAAAATGGACGAGTCGGTATGGTCTGATTCGTTTAGAAAACCGGATTGATCATGTTCCTCGTCCTCAATGGAACTGGCGGTCAACTGAGAAGAGTTGTGATTCGTTGAGGAGCTGTCGCCGCTACTGGTGGTGGTAGATTGTGGACACGCCATGAGTCGCTCACGGGGAATAGTAAGACGAATTTTCGGTCGATCTTCGTTCGAGATTGAAGTCTGTGATATCGCGGCCTCTGGTCCTTTGTGCGAATGGACATTTTCACCCTGAAAGAACCAATGGGATTCGGTACAGTGGAAGCAAAGGATAAATTTGAACAAATTGATGACGCTAAACTTCAGTTGAATTGCGAACAAGTTAAAGAAAACTATGGCGATCAATTGATGTGGCACAGCCTCCTGGTACAAAAATGATACACACGGCCAGAAGAAATAAATTGAGGTAAGCGAACCGTAACTAGTATGTATGTATGCATGTAAGAAATCACAAGCCTGATCCAAGCAAAGTGCAGCACAGTCATAGACTACACGCGGGCTAAGATACGGTCAAGTTGCTCAGGCCTATACCTGGGCAATGTGACTCTAGCGTGGTTCAGCATTTATCTCAGTACCGGTGGCGAATCAATTTAGCACGGCGTTACCAGCACAGCATAGAAGTACTGCACGATTGCACATCCGTGACGTAACCAGTAAAGTGGGTGCGCTGTAAAAAAGAACATGCATACGAAGATTGGGCTCTTGCGGTAGCTGTATGTACGCGTGTTTCATTTAAGACGTGATTCCCTCCTCTCTAAGATGGAAATTCACATTAAAATGTGGACTATGTTTGATGAAGCGCATGTGACGTTAACTCACTTCATTGACGACTCCCTGTTGCCCCTGTTTTAAGTTAATCCGGGAATTGGCTACCACTGCTGCTGTGTGAGCAGCCGAGGCGGAAGCGGCAGCAACCATCAGTGTACTTGGACGAAAACGATGCTCGGGCAACCAATTACTGATTGATTCCCAACATGAGCCATGTACAGGGGATAAAGTTGCTTCCGAGGAACAGATCGTTGTTGAGGGTTGTTTTCGGTCTACGTCTAGCGAAGTCGGTGGGGGGATTTTCGACGGATCAGCCGTACTTGTGGCTTGAAAATCTCCTAGGGGCCCAGTCGATGAACGTCTCGGTTCATTTGAAATCAATGAACTGTACGAATGAGAATCCGTAGATTGGAAGTCAGTTTGCAGTGATCTTCCGAGTGACTCTTCTCGTTTATGCTTTTCTTCTCGCCGTTTACTGTATAATGAACAGAAGAATCATGTTGATGCTAAATCGCGTTCATCAACACAAAAATGCGAAATGTACTGAAAACACACCTTCTGAAGTAGGATTCGATCAACCGTTTGTCTAGAATGTTCTTTTCTGGTTCCCAAGTGTTATTCCTGTAAAGAAAACCTTGTTTCAAGAAAGGAACAAATATTGCTACGAGTTGAAAGATGCATGAATAGCACAGAAATGCACGAATATAACAGGGCTTTGAACCTGCATTAGAGTCCGTCTATCACGCTGATTCAAGAATCAACTGAGTTGCTTCTAGGTCGTCATGACACCAAGTCACTATGGCCTCAAACAGAAACTGATATAAGCAACGAAATAGCGACAAAGTATCGATTTAAGTCAGTTGTAGTCAAGATTGAACGATGTGTTTTACACCAGGACACTTCCGTACTTTATTTAATTAAATAAACAGGGTTGGAAAATGAATGCGATTCAATCGAACTGCGTTTCAGCTTACTTAGTGCTAACAGTTTTGGTTTACATAATTGTGCTTTATTATGAAACAGAGTAGCCGTGCTACCTAATGTATTTTTTGTTCGGTCTTATGAAAATTGAGATTGCTTGAACGTGTCATACTTTCGAACCAATTCAATAGAAAAGTTATACTATTTATTCATTTTTGTTTTCTTTCCATGCCATTTACGCAACATTCTAACAGCATTTTACTATTCTTTAATCCTTGAGTCAAACGAGAGCACTTTTAAGGCCACAGCGGTAGCTATGGTCGCATTTTGTCAGGCGTAGGCGCATCAAAAGGCCGTCGCAAGCCGAGACCGACGCAGATCAATGCGCTTGGGTTAACGGGCCAATCAGTGACAAGTATCGATCGGATTAAAGAAAGCGTAGACTACGCGCGCGCACATACAGACGCACGTCAAGGCAGCGCATTGCAATCGGCTTGTCGAAACGCATTGGCTATGGGCACGACGGAATAGCATGAAAAATGAAAACGGGATAGAATATTTGAAAGAAAAACGTGAACAGGATTATGTAGGCATATTACTCACGTATCTGACCAATTTTTCCATTTCACCAGGTATTCAACACGTCTCTGAAAATAAATCCAATACCATGAACAGGCCGAAAATATAGGTATGTCTTATTGAGCATGAACCAGGTACAAAAACTGAAATGCATGATGCGTTTTCCCGAAGGCAGACACGAAATTATATCTAATTTATGGAATCGGCCGTAACTAGAGAGTGGCTTTACATGTTTAAAACCGAAATCGAAAATAAATTTTAAAAATGAAATTTATTTGTATGCGTGCATTAAAGCGTTGGTTGCGATGCAGTTGGGAGACACTGAGACAGAATATTTTGAGCATACTAATAACCGCGGAAATTTTCGTAAACATGGTGCTACTTTTTGTTCACAGCTCGCCACCGTGATAGGCTGCAACCGAGAGCTGTCAGTGTCACTTCTCCGAGTTTCTGTCGAGAACCTGGCAGTATTCGGATTAAGTCGAAACCTATCATTTAGTGTGCCAGTTCAAATGAGTTCAATGCCATGATTCCATACAAGGTAGAACTCTAATTCAAGTAATCGACGTACCATCCGGGTCTGAAAAGCATCTCGTCAACATTGGTAAATATATAGTACATCAGCATCAGTACATCATTATTGAACAGAATGTATTTATAAACATGGAGCATTGAAGGATGCATTTTAAATTTGAAAACAATTCGAGATACCTACACATGGGGAATTCCGGCCCTCGGGTTTCGCAGATCAAAACACTGAAACAATGCACTCAGAATTAACACACACTCGCCATCTGGGTGCTAGGACATTTACAAGAACGAAGTGTTGCAGTAGCGTGAAGAAGAAAACAGACAACAACAATATAAGAGGCTACATTTTTCGGAGATAGAAACAGTGAACACAATGAGAGACGTAGAAGGAAATGTTTGGCTGATCATCTATAGCTTTGAAGTTTACAAGACGACTTGATTGAAATGTATGCGCGAATCACTAAACTGTAAATTGGAAGTTATAATTATAATAGTTAATATGTACGTGTTTAATAATGCATGCTTCTCACATATCTATAACCAAGTGTAACTGTCATGGATTCTGTATGTCAACACCATGGTTCTTTGTGTGAAGTTGCTTAAAATTTATAGATTTACTACTTTACGTATGTAACATTATAATAAAAAATGAAACGAGAAAAGTTTATTATACACATCGTAAAATAAACCGTATCTCCCGTTTTATTCAATAACATTATTATCAACCTACCCCGATTTGTCTTCTGTCTAACAACTTTTCCACACGATATACATCTGATTTCCTTTGTCGTGGTTTTTCCATTTATCCAACAAAACGAATTATTCCGAGGTAATTATAATTCCACAAAACGCTCTGCACAACATGAACCAACGTTCCGTAAGAACTTCAACGTGAGAATGAATGTCCCCCACGTAAATTCAAACTAAAATTTCTCTCTAACTGCACAGGGGGGAGACAGAACGCTAAACCAGTGGATTACCTGCGCGTCAATCTTTTCACATGTGATTTGGTTAGTTTGGTCAACCAATCCCGTTTCAACATTGTCTATCTTTCGTTACTACGTGCAATGATCATTGGACCAATCAGATCACAGCTACGTTTGTCACATTCTTCATTGGTCAACCAGTCTACACCCTCACGCACACAAACAAACACACACGTTGTTCAGGCCAGACACGTGAGCTTCGCTAACCATCTCTTTGCCTGAAATCACTCTCGTTTACCGAATTCTCTTTTTAAGTCCTCTCTCAACTCACCCCGTAGTACACCAACGATATAGCATCCGCTAATTTGATTACAATATCATCAAACTGACTGATGCTATCAACATAGTTAAACCCCGTAGTACACCAACGATAGCATCCGCTAATTTGGTTACAATGTCTTCAAACTGACTGATTCTATCAACATAGTTAAACCCCAGTGGCATGATCGGATTTGTACGACAAACCACAACGTTCAAATTAAGAATCACAGAGTGCTTTCAGACCAAGTGATCACAATAATTGACTGATTCTATTTTATTTTATCTCAAGTTAATGCTTCGACTTACGGTCATTTTCGAAACCCGTTAGGCAAACCAATGTTAATGCAACCTCAACATTTGAATCAGGTCCGATCGATACACAGTCGATGCAATGTTTTACTTAGGAGCTGGCATTTTCTATCCTATCTAATACCACCGGAAGTTGCGCAGGCATCAACAAACAAATGATCAAGTGCTATTTAACAGTATTGGTGGAATTTAAAGTTACGAACAAAATATCCCTTATGATACTAAATTCTGGCATGAAATAGCTCAATTTTTCTCTCTCTCCGCTTGGCTAAGGAACGTTAAGTTTATACGAGACGGACTAATTAAGCAGACACGAAAGACGCTATTTGTTACACTTGCAGAAGAAATTCCCGCATCCGCCACCACAATCTTCAAACTGACGCTAAATTTCTCCGGCAAACGAACAACCGTGTAGCTCATTACAATCAAAAGAAAAAAGCCAATGTTTCAACGAAACTCAAAGTCACCCACATGAGTAAAAATCTTCAGTTTGAAAAACTTCCGTTGATTTAGCCGTGTTTCGACACAAACTCGCTATCAACACTTACTGATGTATACTTCCTTCATGACAATACAAGACATGAGCGAAAGCTGAGTGCATTGGATTCACGAACCAAACTCTGCGCCATGAACATATCGCAGATGGACAGAGTAACAAATGTGGCAGCGCTCTCGAGAGCTGGTTCAAAGAGCGTGTTTACGCAACTGCCTATACAGATTGAATTTTGTCTGCTAGATGGAAAACGGTTGTACTTGAAAAAGTATACACTATGGGGGAATTCGACCTTGAGACAGATTTCCCTTGAGGTACAAAGACGATTGCAAAACGCGATAGGAAAGTCTTTTAGATTGACTTCACGAGTTGGGAAGCAGTTTTTCTTGGCTACTCTCATGAAGGCGGTATCTTCAAACTGTGTGACAGCAGGTTCACACAAAAATACACGCAAACGCTGCGGAACATTTTGGAAGTAATCGCAACTCTAATGCCAGGTGACTTGCTGAAGAGCAGGAGATCATCTTGCGCTTTGGACGCACATCCATGGCCGACATCAAGTGACGGAGTCCAACACTCAGAACACACACTGATCAAATTTGTCGGTTACTTTAAAATGTGACCGATCTTGCCTTGTTACAATGGCGCTTGTGGCTCTGAAGATCGTGTCGGATAGAACTAAGCCTTAGGTTATCGAAAAATTCTCTATATAGATAGATATATAGATAAGACAGTTATAGATAAAAGATGATTATTTCCATTTGAAAGTAATTTTATCCCCGCTGTCAGTGGTTGGTACGTTGGCGTCATTGGCTATGGCACCCACCAGGCGTAGGTGAACTATATACAACTCAAAATGTTGCTAGTTGAACGTTTTTTCACCTGGAAACGAAATAGTGGACGGTTTTCAGTTCAATTTGTTGCAACACGCAACCGTCGGGACTTGTTCACGAAGGCGTACATTCACCCATAAATCTTGATCTACGAGGCATTTGATTGAGATTAGTATTTGAAAATCGTGCTAGTTCGTAAAATCGACTGACGTAATTCAGTTGGTTCAACTCGTCGATGTCTTGTACGAACGCATAACCTCCAGTTTGTGCACACGACTCCCCGATTTTCTGAGGCTTGCGAAAATAATTTCAATAGACAGAACTCATTCACCACAGACATTGTCTTGAAAGAATCAGGACTTTGGACGCGTTACCATGGCGAAGAAGTTGATCTTTTAATATGCTGCTTCGCATTTCGAAGTCCAACCGCGGTGGATCGTTTTTGGACATTGCGCCGAGCTCTAATAGTTCACCACATCAGGAAAATAATGGTGACAGCCTAATACACTGTCCAGTGTGTCAACCGTCCCGATGAAGTGGAGATAAGTCCCGGCCGTCTGAACACACCGTTTCCCAAATACACTTTTGGCTATGGCCACCAATGAACAGTGTAGTTTCCAACCGAAATTCTCATGCCAGTCACCATCAGCTGGTGCAGTTTCAAGGTCACCGATGACCTTCACCTTCACCTAGTGGACCGACCGAGCGACTGATCCAGATGGACTCGGGAAGATAACAGATCATTGCCTTCACCGTGATGTATGATTGACATTCGGCGTAATAACGACATTTAAACAGTCGTCTCATTCCATCACGATCCACTATCGGTTTGCGGCTGTTTACCGTCATCGAATGGAGACAGTAAGATTAGGTTGAGTGAGCCTTGAAACAGTGGATAAATGATAAACAAGGTTATACTTGAATGCCACTGTTGCATAGGGTTCGTACAACGAACCACGTTGTTCAAACACAGAATCAAATAGTGATTCATGGTCAATCACTCAAGACGCTCAAAACAACCAATGTGTTGTGATGCTCACATCCCCGCCACTTACACCCCACAACCGGCTTCTGGCTGTTTACCGTCATCAGGTGAAGACAAGAATATTAGTTTCAGCGAACTTTGAAACGTTAATTAAATGGTAAACATTATTTTTGAAGTTGAAGCCAGGTTCATAGGGTTCGAGCAAATACCCATGGTGTTCGAACAAGGTCATTCCTGGGTCGTGCTGACGTGATTAGAAATTATCCATCTATTTTTGTTCTTGTCTCCTTTAGTGCAAATTTATCATCAGGTGGAGACCGCATGATGCCCACTTTCAGCTTACTTACTCAAGCATTTAAAATTTCTTATCCGTATTTACAGGTTCTGGATGATGCATTTTGGTAGGCATATATATACGTCAAGTATCAAAAATATTCAATAATATCGGTCAACGTAGCGATCCAATCGGTCACTACATTGTGAAGGGAACCCTCACCTTTTTCAAACCGTCGAACACGCGCCGCAAGCTTGGAATCTGTGGCTCAAAATGGAGGGCCGATTGTAAGCCTCCCAACCCTGCTCCGTATAGACATCCGTACATCGCGACGTACACACAGTCCCCCAGCGGGAGTACAAATTCCCCATTCCCGTTGCCGATATTTTCCTAAGTATACGTGTCTGTTCCCTTTGGAATGCCCTTCCTGAAACGACTGTTACCGCTTCCAGCGTCGAGGCATTCATTCGAAATTTGGACACATAGTGGTTGCAGAACGACTCGACTGTATTCAACTCGACTCTAGGTGAGATTACATGAGATTATTGACCGTTGTTATAAATGACAAATTTTTCATGAGCAAAAATTATTATGCTGTGGTAACTCTGAGGCTAAACGCTTATTTGTGTCTTCTTGAAGCAAGGAGGGGTGAACAGTTCGTGATATCTTGATCATGATCTTGATCGGAAGCATGGGCTTTCACCACTGGAATGGATGGTTGAATGATGTCGTCGTGATCAGTCAGCATGGAAAAGTTTGATCGGTATCCTCATCATCCTCATCTTCATGGATTGGAAACAAGCACCAAGTGCTTGACTGTCATACAATCATGACATAGTAAAAAGTTCTGAAGGATATGAGTAATGTTTGGACCTAAAAGCCACTGAACCTATCGAGAATTAAGTACAGACACGCTAGGATGAGGTGCCTACACCTCGAATCAAACATGTATTCAAGAATCGGTGTAAGACAGCGTTATGAGATGTGACAGTAGCTAGTCCGTTACTAATAAATCAACTAATTCTGGATCCAAAGACAACCAATCGAAAATGTGGTATAACGCTAACAATGACCATCATCACACGTCGCGTTGAAACGAAATTCGCTGGGTTGTGCAGATTACCACCGAGGGGGGCTGTAGCTCAGAAAATCGTTCCCACAACAAGCCACCAAGTCTAACTAAGCTGGCACATGGTATTGGTTCAACTGATACGAAGCGGTAAGCAGCCATAGGGTTCGATTGAGAGTTCTGTTCTGTTCGGTAGTTTGCGCCATGGAGACTTTCAAAGAGAAGGTGGGTGTCGGCTAACTCTCATTAGGTTGCTAGGACACAAAGACTTATCTTTGGTTTGATGAGTACATCACAGTATAAGAGTGAACTGGCTTCATACACACATGGGTTGGGTGCTAGGCTGCCGTAGTTAATTCCTCTACTACTATCGAGCACGGCAGGAAAAAAGGAAAAGCACATTTTTATATGGCTGGATTAGAACACGGTAACAGAAAAGACCCAATGACTAGAGGAATATGATTATTGCATGCAAATTGATATGAGAGGTCAAGCGGAAGCTGCAAACTGTCTGCCTACTCACAATCGATTGACAAGATTGTGTCTGATGGTTTTCAATGGTTGGAGATCAATTGACCTTGATAGAGCCGTAGTTGTGAGATATGATTAGACATTCGGATAACGCCGGCGTAGAATTGAGCACATCTAATGCATCGAAACCGAGGTTTACTCTTCCGCAACTACCGGGATGAAGTTGGGAAACAAGCGCACAAATAGTATACTCAGGAGCAGGCCTTGTAAACCAATTGACGAAAGATTTGGGATGCATACTTAGGACCGGAAAGAGGTTCACAATTCAAATTACCGGATGTCGGACAAGCCCTGCTGCAAACTGACTGGCTGAGCGATGAAGCATCGACGTTGCAGAGTAGAACACAAGGAAATCATTATCGATTGGTTTCGTACCGTTCACGCTAGTCACTTCAAGATCGTACGATCGGGATCCGCTTGGCTTAGAGGCAACGTCAACCACTGTTGCGTACGGAGAGCACTGGCAACTCTGTTCAAACACTCGAACGCATAATGATCATATGAATGGGGTGGGACACACGGAGTCGAACAAAATAACAGATTTGAAGGCTTTCCCTTATTTATTTTTAAGCTGTCTGCACGTAGCATGAGCAAACGAGATAATCACAAACATTTCTGTATGGTTACTGTTTCCAATGTATCTGCCAGCTTCCTTGTACTTACCACCGTTCGGCCATGAAACGCTCAATGCTTACATTTAATGATCCATAGACAACAAAAATGAATGAATGGATTTGACCTTGAAACACTGAATAGCGTTCATTGACGCTGGGTATGACACAATTGACGCACTCAATTTCCCTTTAATTGGCCAAACTATTGCACGATAAATCCATAAACCAAACTCATGAAGATAGAAACAAATAACCGCCCCACATCTCTTTTCCGCCACAGTTGTTGACCGATGTGCAAGATCCAATGTAACCGAACAGGTCACTGATGGCCGCAATCAACCATACCAGCTCAGAGAACAAGCATGACCTAAAACGCAGACCCAATTAAGCGGTCAGTTTAAGTGCAAATAGATTTAATCACGGATCATCTTTCGAACATTTTCGGTGAATAATTGAGCAATACCTCTGATGCGGAATGAACGATCGAAGTGGTGCGTCGCTTAATTATGAGCCATTCGATCACGGGGTCGATGGTGTGCAAAGCATCAAGCTACAAACTTGGCACTCCGAAAATAGTCCTGGGAGATGATAAGAAACATCACAAGTAGCAGTATGCAGTAATTAACCAGAAGAAAAGCACCGATGATATTAAATGCAGAAGCAAATAAGATCGCTAAACGAAATTTGCTTACCTACAGTTAATACATAATTAACCGATCAACATCGACCGATCGCTTTTATTGAAAGAACAAAGAAAGTTGTATACTTGCAGACTTGTGCAAGGAATTGACTCATTTTCAGATTTCATTCCAGCAGACAGGATCCCTTGCATTTGAAACAACTGACTTGTATCGAATCACAAGACTTTTACCGAGGGCGAAGTTTCGCACAATCATTCAATAGGTGATACGGTGAGGTTGCCCAATCAAAGATAGATGACCGAAAGAGAAACTGGCGGTGAGACACCAGTTCCTTTCAGCTTTCGGCTGATGACTGATTCCAATTCAATTCGCAACGGATTTGGCTGTGAAATACAAACTCCTCATTGATCATGAAAACAGAACTCAGAACTCAGAAGAAGCTTCATGTAATGATGACCTAGAAGAGAGCAAGCAAAGCGCTACATGGTTATTGAAGTGTACGACATCCTGAGAAATTGGCAATTCATTTCCAAAATACAACACGTCCCGTGTAAGTTGATTCAACAAACAAGTAAATGTAATCTTTTCACAATAAAATATTCTACTCAAACTTTGTTTAAATTGTAATTTATTTTCTCCTTGATGTCAACGTGTCGTACCGCGGCATGTTGAAAAACGTGCTTCATCTCGAGTTTGCATGGCACACTAAAAACCAAAACATTGCGGTCTGATAGCGGAGAACAGCGTGGCCGGAATTCGAGTTATCTTTCAAGGTCACTGCCATTGCAGCAACCCATCCTGATGCGCCATTTAAACCAGTGAAGCTTTGTCTTGGGAGATGGGTCTCAATTGAAATACATTTGAAGCCGAGGCTCTAGCGAATTAGCCCACCCAACGATGGAATTCAATGGTGGATTCACACAGCGAACCTGCGTCACACGAAAGCATGCTCCCTCCGCGCGACGTAGCCTTCGCTCCGTTTTCAACCTACAATTCATTCATAGATTCATACATAGATGATATGCGAGTTTCCTATGTCAGTTTGGATAATCACGCCTAAATATTTTTCGGTGGATGCGGGTTTAATAACAGTTCGACCTAACTAATATTCGTTGTTCAACTTGCTGTTGAGAGATATTAAGCTGTATTTTGAGGCATTCAGTGGCAATTTTTTATCTAGGTACCAGACATAAATCATGTCGAGATCCCGTTGCAGGTTCCGTTTGTCGATTGTGGAGTTTATCTTGTCCCAAAGCTTTGCGTCATCAGCGAAAATAAGCACTGAAGATTCTATTATAGTAAGCAAGTCATTTACATATATTAGAAACAAGAACAGTCCGAGCACTGATCCTTGTGGGACACCACGGGAAAGTTGAATCGATTCAGATAGCTCAATCTTCACTCGCACGTACATCTCATACTTTAATCCATGCATGGAGTTTAACATCTACTCCGTAGGTAAGGAGTTCCGACAAGAGCAGCTTATGATTGACAGGATCGAATGCTTTTGAGAAATCAATACAAATTACGTCCACGGAGTAGCCAGTATCCAGTAGCTCAGGCGAGGCTGCTTTTGATAACCACATGTTTGTCAGGCAAGATCGTTTATTCCTGAATCCATGCTGTGCTCCAGAGATTAAGTTATAGATCTCGAGGTGATATCGCAAGGCATCAGCTACGATGGACTCCGTTACTTTAGACAGCACTGATAATAAAGACATCGGGCAATAGTTTAACTGATTATTTTCTTTCGCCGCCCATGTAGATCGGACTGAGCAAGGCAGTTTGCCAAGTTTTTGGCACGAAGCTCTGTTCGAACATTATCTTGAACACGTCAGATGTCGGTATTGCCGATTCAGATGACAGAATATTCAAAAGGTTGGGGTGTATATTGTCTATTCCGGGTGAATCTGTTTTCTCTTCATTGTCATTAATTTTGTTTTAACAACTTTGGCGGGAATTCCACTTCGTGAGGAATTGGCAAGCTGCAGCTGTAACAGTTCAGAAACTGTCCATGTATTGACACTCGCGAGATTATGGATTCAAATTGTTGTCGAAGAACGTTTGGGCAATATTTAAATGATGTCACTATGCCAGTAGGAGAGGCCAGTGGCAGTATTCCCATTTTAACACTCCGGAGGTTGTTGACGTGCTTGACGTGCTTTGGGATTCATGACAATTTTTTTCGACTAGACTGATTTTGTAATGTTTTTTATCATTTTGAATAAGGCTGACATAATTATTTCGTAATAAAGTGCAGTTGAACCAATTTAATCGTGATAGATCGTCCAGGTACTTATACTATGCCTTGTCATACATTTCGAGTACTTCTCATAAAAGACTTTTTGGACGCTGCTTGTTGCCTGTTATTTTCTAGTTTGATGACAAATTAATGATGATACGGAGTTGGTTGTGAAAAGTTTCTCAGATTTCCTTAGCTGATTTGAGTTCAAAGAAATCCCATCGATTGGCCGTAATAAGAGCTCGAAGCAACTCATAGTTCATGGTTGTATACGTTCGTTGAGTATTTCCTGCTGGTTCGTATTGATAAGTTTAATCAAATGTCATGACAACATGATCACTCAATCCGAATTTAGTTGTATAAGAAACAGATTCTATCATGAGTTCTTCGTTTGTGAATATAGAGTCTAGGCTATATGGGGGTTGTTCTGATCGAAATCGCGTTGGTTGTTGTACATGGTTGTAAAGAGGGGTGCAAGTCATTATTTCTTGAAGAAAGCTTTTTAATGAATCGTCACCTGTAATGTGTGTTGCAAGGGTCGGTACATTAAAATCACCAAGCAGGAGCGAACGTGATTAAGGGAGCTTTAATGCAAAGCGTATTGCATTGGGAAGCACAGTTTCTGCGGCAGATGATGAAGAATGGGGGTGATAACTGAATGCTAAGAGGCACTTACGTTTATCATGCAAGTCAATAAAGCAAAACAATGTATCTGCGGCATCAAGCTGAGGGGAGAAACGTATAGTACAATTGAAGCTTTCATGTAAGTGAAGGAGGACACCGCCACCTTTCGTTGCTCGATCTTTCCTGTAAATCGTCATGTGCGGGATGTTAAGTTCACAGTCCTGTACAGAATTACTCAACCAGATTTTTGTCACTTCAATAAAATCCCAAGACGCCACGGTCGCACGTGAATAAAGTTACATGAGCTTGCCCAGAAAGCTCTGAGCTTTGTTGTAACAGCATGATAGATATTTGATTTTTGTTGCAGATGAAGAGCTCATAGTAGTGGGTTCGCCGACACAGAATTGGTCGGCTGCTTCACGTTTTTTGTCTCAGGTGCATTTGATTGACTTGGTAACAAAGTCATTTCGAATTTTAAGAGGTGCGAATTTTCGGCATTGCTACCACGCCTCAAGTATTCTATCCTTCATCTCATCTGTGCGGAATGATATTTTGAGAGGAGGAGGCTTATGCGTTTCTTTTTCGGTTTAAGGCGCATAACATGAGTCGTTATAATCTCCTTTAAACCTAGGATTTCTTGTAAAAATCTCCATTCACTACAATCGTGTTGCAGACATTTACTGCATTCTTCTTCATTCAAACTGGGTACACCATGAACTAGAACAGCTCTAAAATTTATAGCCTCTTTTGCTAGTTCCGGATTATTACGACGAATTTGCCGTTCTTCCCACGGAACGTCCGGAAATATTGGCACAGCCGATTTGTTTACAACTATGAGGGATGAGGCGAGCAACATATTTTCTACATCTTGGACGTACATTAGTACTACGCGCTGTAACCTGGGTGTGTTCGCACGAGGTGAGTTCGGTGGTCTAAATAATCGGGTCAGCGACGCAGGTGAGAAAGTGATGCCTAAACTTCGACAAAGGTCATTCCATTGCCTCCTGTCATCTGCTTCGCGTCGCTTTAGCGATGGCGAAGTTGATTCAATGAGATTACTACAAATTACCGTTAGATCTTCAATTTTTGTCTTTTTGGGAATTTTAGTGTTAAAACTCTTCAGTCTCAGTTTATACACATCTTTCGGTAAGTTAACACTTCCATTTGTTTGACTACTGGTCTGCTTCGAATTATCATTGGTCGTACCGAGTCGTTGGAAGGGACTTTGATTGATTTCCGGCGCAAACAGTGTTTCCGCGGAAGTTTCGGCTTCTCTGTAAGACTTACGGTTCACGTGGGAAAGGACTGCGCTTTGAAATGGCTTCTGCGCTTCCTGACACGCAAATGATTGCAAAGCCACTAACGTGTTTTCGAGCCGTTTGAGGTTTGTCTCCACAGCGAACATGCGACTTTCCGTAATTGAATCAGTTTTCAGCTCTTGATAAATCATAAGATAATTTCACTCTGCGTGAATTACATATAAACAGAAGCCTGGTAATTTGTCATTATTAACTAGAGTCGCTGATTCGGATGATAAAGATTTGTCACCGTTCGCATGAATAGTAATCGGACACCTGTTGGGATTTGTTTACATTCAAGGTTGCCGCGAATTTTGAAACATCATTTGACAACCGCTAAAAAATATTCAGTCAACTTTTCTTACCACTAATTGCATAACACTGACCTTGAATTCTGTGTTTTCAGTAGCTTAATATTTGCGCAAATCGCGTGCCTGCTTCAAATATCGGATTTGAAATTCATTGAAAACACTTTTCAAGACAGACTTGTGTCTACCTCATTATCTTCGGATAACATGCACTTACAGCGCTAAACAATAAAACAGCTATGTATACGATGGGTGAGCTAAGTTGGAAGTCGCAGACAAGGCTTGCTTCAATGTTTTATTTCAAGGTCAATCTTCTAGAGTTCGATAAAACACGTGTTCTTGAGGTTAAACTGAATGTTGGCATCATTCGGTCGTCATCAACTATGGATTTCCATCGGAGCGCATGATGGTTTCATGCTCCGACTCCCGCAGCGCTAACAGAGACATGCAGTAATCGGTTGATCAATGCCACTAGCACACAGGTGGCATGATCTAAGATCAACAGTCTAGAGCAGTTTCTGCTCGATACCATCTTGGAGTTTACAGTGCATCCACAGTGAGCGGTCAATAGCAAGTTCTTCCCAACACATAGGCTCAAGATCGAAGACTTCCATTTCTGAACAGAATCTTACTGTTTTCATCTGATGACGCAAACAGCCAGAAACCGGTAGTGGTGTGTAGCGGATGGGGATGTGAGCAACAAATTACATTAGCTTTCATATCTCTTTTATAGACGACTGAAATCCACTCTTCTGCGTAGTTTGCGAGTATATGTGAAATAATTTATTTTTCATGCAATGTAGAAACCATGAAAAACGTTCACTGATATGGGCGAAAGTAAAAACGTTACGCGACCTTGAATAATTTTCACACATACTTGGAAATTATTGAAATATGATTCTCGCGTGAACACGTCATTGCTCTCTAAGGATGTTTCTTACTGCCTCTCATTGCGGTAGATTCAAGATTTAAGAAAAAACAATTCGCTTCACAACTTTACTGTAAGTTCGAAGATGGGATAATTTATCCATGGGGTGAGAATTAGTAGTATGGATTTTGTGTGTAATGATAAGATCGCCTCGAATTCTCCTTTATGCAAGTGTCCTCAGATCCAGTCGTCTGTGTGATCTTCGTTATGTTGCTAGCCGCTCCTCCGTTTAACTTGGAGCTGAACTCCGTCATGCTGTCGTCGCAATGATCAGACGTGAGCTTGTTCTTCCCACGATAAAGCATCAATGTCAAAACTGTCGCATCGCGTTCACGAACATCTTGGTGTGTCAAACGCGGTCTGGTCAGAGGAAGAGTTCCAGGTGTAAACAAACCAAACACCGAAAATTTCGAATGGCAATCAGAGAAAAAGCACATAGCATGCATTGTGATTCAAATCGTGTTTTTGAGATTCATCAACTCGATTGGAGCCAATCAATTTGGCTTTAATTTTCCAGGGAATCGTGAGTGGTCTTGCGATGGTTCACGTCTGACAGTCACGTACTCCCGAACTCGAGGATGCAGGTTTTGGGAAGTCAATGAAGTATGACCTTGAGATTTTGATCAAACGCGGCACACGCAATGGCATATGGCGATTCCCACGCAGGGTAAACGTGTTTACCGAAATAATGGTGGGTCGTGGGTTTCCCTATTCAACACGGGGAATATCCTCAAAACGATCTGCTGGGAGCAATCTACAGCCCAGTGAAGTAAAGTGTGACTCATCGCAATGTCAGCTTATATATGAAATCTAGCTTGTAGAAAGACAGTTGGGCTGCGATGTTTTGCAAGTGAATTCAAAGTAATTCAAAGTTTTAATGGTCCAAAAAGCGAATACTTTGCAGTAACCACAGATTAAAAATATAGGGAATGCATAAAAACACAAATGTTTTATCAATATGGAAAGTCATCACGTGTATTCAGGTGCGAGGTTGGGTTTAGTCAACATATACTTGACAAGTTCAGCCTTGAACAAGTTCAGGCTTGACGCGCAAATGATATGTGGGAGCAGAGAGTTCCATACAAAGAAAAACCTTCGACATTTTAATCTGGAGTGTGAAATAGTTAACTTGTAGCCATGCGATCTGCTACCACGTGCTTCTTGTCGATGAAACAGGTGTTCAAGTGGGTGATCCACTGTATGCAGAATGTTGAACAGCATTGGGACCATGCTTGAACAGCATACTCGATTGTTGGTCTGATATAGGTGTTAATTATACGTGAGAGTATCTGCTTTGAGAAACAACTAAAGATCCTTCTGAGCAATCCTAAACTTTGGAAGGACTTTTTGTATACAACAGAACACTGCCGTGAAGACTTCAAGTTACTGCTAATCCACACACCCAGATCTTTCTCTTCCGTAACCCATGAAAGTTGCTGAGTTCCCAGAGAGTGTGAATTCGAATGATTTAACGACGTTTACCATTTCACAATTTTGGATGTTGAATGGTAGGCAGTTTTGCAAGGACCACGTATGAAGTGCTTCGAGATCTTTCTACAGAATTTGGCAATCTTATATGGTGCGTACGCTAGTACACACATTGATGTTATGGTGTTTTCATCATTGTATATTTTATTACATTAATCCTACATACTTTGTCATTTGTTTTGTTATAGTGATACATGTAAATACATGAATATATTATTCACGCTGCTAACGTGTTCTGCTTTGAGACAAGTCTATCGTCTGATTGTTTTGAATCTGTATGCCGTGTTACGTTGAGAAGAGTGTTCCGATTTGTTGGGTACAATAATCAGAAGGCGTACGCAGTTAGTCTTGAAATCTCCGCTGAATCAACCGCTAAAATGTCATCCGCAAATAAAATGATTTTGCTGCGTACGATTTCAGGTATATCGTTAGCGTACACCAGGAAGTGTATTGGCCCAAAGACAGAGCCTTGAGGTACGCCACTTGTAACTTCTACTGGGCTGGATAGTGCCCCATCAACTCTGACCATGATAATTCTACCAGTCAAGTAATCCTGTATCCAGGCCACTAATCTGTCGCACACCCCGAGGTGCTCCAATTTTTGTAGCAGTATGCTGTGGTTAACACTGTCAAAAGCTTTAGACATAACCAAGTAACAAGCATGGATAGGGCATCCATCGTCCACGACTCAAGTTCAGTTATCAAGAGTTAAGAGAAGATTGATGAGGCAGTAGTGTCTTGTCTGAAATCCGTGCTGTGCGATGGAAATCAGCTTATTTTGTTCAAAATGTTTGATAAGTTCGTCAACTAAAAAATCGTCCGAGAACTTTAGAAACCACTGGTAACAACGTGATTTTGTTTGTCTCAAGTG
>JACCGJ010012708.1:0-15350 GCA_013407085.1 Atriophallophorus winterbourni
ATTTCATCTAAGGGAAGGAAAAACCTGATTTTAAACCTCCGCTGCCTTGCGGGATACCCGATCGCGGGAATGGCTTTGGGAGGAAACCCTGAGGAAAAACCTGGAACAGAGTCTGGTAGACGGTTAGTTGGTGCACACCACCTCTTTCTGGCAACTCCCTGCTGCCTTGCAGGTCGCACTTGGGTGTGCAAAGGCTAGAGAAGCTGACTCGAACAAACGCCGAGTGGTGCTGGGGACGCCGCTTTGTACCCAAATTCCCAAGAATCTTTTTTGAAGCCGACTCATCCTCCAGGAGGAGATAGTCGCACAAAGTAAAGTAAGTAAAGTAAACCGGGTTGCCACTAGTGCATGTGGAAACACACTATAGTTTCACTGTGATTTTAAAATAAATTGCTTAGATCTGTCTCAATCTGCGCATTATGACAGTATCTTGGCCCACATGTAGTCTACGACTGACCGGCACTTAGCTTGGATTATACTGGAGTTCGTAAAAAATGTCATTTGCAAAAGAGGATTTATCTTCGACTTTGCGGAAAATTGGGTACAGCATAAGTTAAAACGACGTTCGAATGTCATACCACGGATACGCATACCAGATGAGTGGCAAAAACCAAGAAATCGGTCGTATGCTTCTATCCTGCTTTTCAAACGTCATATATTACTCATGTATAAATTGACTTCAAAACAAAAATAAACACATGCTGCATCCAATACAATGTCCGTCTATGATCAACGACTTTATCATCGTCATGAAGCACAAGTCTGGAGCCAGACAAAGTGGCAAGCAATATGAAGCAGGAAAAGCAGATAAGCAAGAGAGCGTGAAAAAGGGAAGGCAGGCAAGCGACTTTATCCCACAATAGCAAGCCTAACTAGTTGAACGTAACGTCCTTTATTAATATATCGATGCAGGAGATACAGGTGTCGGACATCAATCGCACTGCAAACATAGTCATTTAGTCATTATTTTTCCGTATCGATTGAAAACCCAACCGCATCAAAGACAGCATTACATCGATAACAAGCATAGATGCTTCAATGTCAGTTATGATCACAACGGAAAGGGAAGAGAATGGACTGAGAAATCTACACCCGTGTAGAAAAATAAAGCACATATAACTTGATTAAGACTCACACGTCTATGAACCACGAAAAGAGCTAATATGAAAGTGCGGCCACGTCATTGTGGTTGCATAGAGAATATTTCACAATAGCACAATCAAACGCAAAGATGAGGAAACAAACGATTTCAAAAGATCATTTACACATCTTAACCAACGCGTTCAATAAATGAATAGGTTTGAAGGTGACGTCCAGTTCCGTCGTGTTGATGTCCTGATTTACTATTTGGGTTCAAGCAATCACCCGTATAACAGATCAGGCATAGCATTTTAATCCAAAAACAAAGGTTCACAGTGACCGCAAAAAGATGAAAAAAGAAACATACATGTGACTGACCTTTCTGTGTGCAAACTAGAAAATCGCATAGGCTTAAACGAAGATAGCATGTACTTTCATGATGTTAAGCTTGAGACAAAGGATTACACACATTCGTAAGTTGAACAAGGGAAAGCAGCTATCAACATCTCGCGAGGATTCACACTGGCGTGATTTGCCTGAAAAATGAGATAATTCGACGATTAATAATAAGAATAATTATTAATATAATAATAATAATCGGAAACAGCATCACATTGGTAGTATGTAACGAATGTTTAGCTGCCATAAAACCATGACACGTTAAAATCCTAAAATGATGAAGAAGGGGTAGGACCTAAAAAGCTACACAACCTGCAGAAGATTAGGCACAGGCATACTGGAATGAAATAACATCTCGAATCAAACATGAATTCGAGCAAGGATTGTGAACGAGTAGAGTGACACCAGCACGACAGCTTTCTTTCGGCTTTCACCATCACGCATCATGAAAGCTTTCAACGACAATTCACTTGACAAAATACAAGATTAATCAATCACTCCAAGAGGATGTTTACAACAAGACCGATACTGATCACGACTTTGAGCCATATAACTTGGAGTAAGAAGCAACTGCAAATTCAGTTGATTGTGGTACGTATGAAATTATATGCACATGGGCTAAGATATTGCCAGGTTGCTCAAGCCCAGACAGCTATAAAAGTTTAACGTAAATATTAAAACCCAAAATGGTAGTGAGACTCCAGCATGCGTCTGTATCCGTGTGCGGCTCAGTATCTTTGGCAAGTCAATTTAGCACATTGTTTGTTGCGCAGTACAGAAGTACTACACAATTGTACACTGCACAGAAATTCAGTGAAAAGTTTCTGTTTGACTGCTCGTCGCCATTGAATTATTAAACTTTGTCTGCCATATCAAAAATTGTAATCCGCTACACTATTCGAATAAAAATGTGCTTTTTGTATTGACAGGAGTCTTCTATGAAAAGTTCGTTTAAGTGAATGTTAGGATTAGTGTGAGATGTGGCAAATTTTATTAGTGATGGGTGTAGAGTTATTTACAAGGAGGGTTGCCATATTTTATTAAGCGGACAAGTTGACTTTTTCCGTCAGGTATGGGATACGGAAACTATTCCCTAGTATTGAAAAGAAGCTGCCATCGCGATTTACAGTTGTGTCAAATTATCGTTGCGAATCTAGCTGCGACAATCCTATTATACAACCGAGACAATCAATTAACGAGGCTTCGAACAGTGAAATCAGTGACAGATATTAATCTGGAGTGGCATGGCAGTTGCGGAATCGCCTGAACGGTAAAATAGCGTCGAATGGTTGAGAAAAGTCACATTTGTAATCTTTGACATAGCATATAAGCGATTAACTTATGGATAGTAAATATAAACAGCTAAAAAATCTATTTTCAGCGCCCATTTCCAAAGCTACAGCAGCCTTTCGAAACTTGAATCATCTGTGGCTTGTCTAACGTACAAGAAAATAGTCTATAGGGATACGGTTCACACTGTTTTGTTGCACGGATGTGAAACATGGACACTAAAAAAGAAGAAATAGAACGTCTGCAGATATTGGACAATCGCTGTCTCATAACCACCGGATATGTAACGCAACTATCCGTAATACAATCTATGATATCAATGGAGATAGCGAAAACCTAGTCAGCATGCATAGACTTCGCTGATTAGACCACATCTGAATGAGAAATCACTGTTTTCTTAATGCGATTTTGTACGTCACTCTTAACTTGGAATGGCGACATATTAATGGTGGCTAAACTGACTTGGCTTAAACAGATGAAGTTTTTGACTGTTAAACTAGCTATGGTTAGGGTGACCCGGTTCCCAGGTTGGGGTTGAAAAATATGAATTGGCAGTTACTCCTTACCCTTAATGATATGTCTTGAAATTTTATTTTAGCCGCGGTCTTGTAGTGGACATTCAATTGGAGTATTTTATTAATCTTGTATGTTGTCAATTGAAGTGGCTTTGATGGCAACACTTTCTTGAATGCATGTTTGATTCGAGGTGCTTATTTTTCACTCTATTGTGTCTGTACCTAATCTTCTGCAGGTTCCGTAGCGCTTAGGTACCACCGCACACCATCTTTTCAGGATTTTTAACATGTGATTGTATGGCAGACAGACATTCGTTACTTGCTACAGGTGCAATGCTATCTTTGAAGGTGATGATGAAACATGTCAATGCAGAATATCGGCAACCTTGTTTCAGGGTTGTGACATTCAAAAAACTGAAGAATAAGTGCAGTATTTCAATAAGTGTGTTTCTGAAAGGATGATGTTTTAGCAGGGTCAGATCGATCATTCCTAGAGTATACTTGAAAAAAGAGAAAGGAAGGTTGGGCGAAAACGGCCAGAGTCTAAAGAGTAGCATTAGCTTCTTTTCGCTTACTCGTCTATTTGTATCAAGTAAGGCGACCTAGTTTATCGTGTACAACGGCCGATGCACTATGTAACAATTTTTATGGTAATACTCATGATTGTATCCTGCATGGTTCCAAACCTAACTGTGTGCGATGTCAATCTTGAATTGGTCGACAGCTTTGTTTACCTTGGCAGTTGTATCTCCGCTTAGGACGAGATCTCACATCGTGTTCGCAAAGCTTTGCTAACCTTCGCCACCTACGCGATGTTTCACTCCATACTAAAGGCCGAGTGTACAATTACACTCCTTTATGGTTTTCAGCCGCTTAGGTAGCACACCATCTGGATTTTTAACATGTGATTGTATGGCACACAACTTGCTACAGGTGCAATGGAAGGTGATGATTGTCAATTGGCGTTTCAGGGTTGTGACATTCATAAGTGCTTTCAATAAGTGTATGATGTTTTATCAGATCGATCATGAGTCAAAAAAGCGAAAACTCTAAAGAGTTTAACTCGTCTATTTGGCGACCTCTGTATGGTGCTCACATGGATACTATCAGGTCGCTTATGACTAGATATGGGAACAATTACGGTTTTCAGCCTAAGTCTGCCACACAAGACGGCGGTTTTGTTTGCGAGTGTTCATCTGGTATTTATATATTGATCAGCCTTGATTAAGAGGCTCTGATGGTGCACAATTGGAGTCACCGGTTAAGCGAGATTCCAAACCAAATAAAATAAGAAACATAAATAGGGATCACTTATAAATTCATACTGAAAAGATTCGTAGTGGCAAAGCATCATGCCACCTCCTTTTGATGTACGGTCGCAGCGAATTGGTGCCTTTTATCGAATGGTAATTTTTTTACATCATTAACCGTATGTATTCACGAAATCCAAGATTGATCAGGCCCAAGTGCCGCACAGTCAAAACTTCACGTGGGCGAAATGAAAATAGAAATGGTAATGAGACTCCAGCGTGTATTCGCATGCAGCTTACGACCGGCGGTAAATCAATTTCGTAGGTGTTAGCTGCACAACACAGAAGTGCTGCACGATTGCTCGTCGGTGGCAGACAACCTGGTCTCACCAAACGTTCATTTGTCCCCTACGCACAGAGAATTGTGCCGAAGCAGCAGCATGTTTGGAATGCTTTTGAGCATTTCACCGACAGAAATTCTGGACGTTCGGTTGGCTCATCAGTCAATCGTGCGCAATAAAATTGAAAGCAGATATAGAGCTGTCGAGCTTGAAAAAGACACGAGACCCGAAATACACGGCATTAATAGCAGATGATTAAAGTACGCCACATAATTAGTAAAAGGTAAATGAACTGTTAAACACGGGATTGATCCAATTGATATAAAAGCCCTAATTAGCATAGCGACCATACTCTCGGGCTATCTAGCAATTTTGTGCAACGTTCGTTGGAGACTGCAGAGATTCAACAACAATGGAAAGATGGTCTTATTAACACTATATTCGAATCTGTTGATCGAAGAATGCCAAGCAATTGCCGTCTAATCAACCTTATTATATTATTATGAAATCACAAGCCTGATCCAGGCAAAGTGCCGTACAGTCAGAGACTGCACATGGGCTACGATACTGTCAGGTTGCCCAGGCCTAGACAGATAATCAACCTTTTGCCCATTGTCTACAAGATTAAGGAGAGCATCATGGTTGATGCAACAATGAATCATCTCGAAGTGGTTGGCACATGCTGTGTGTGATTCTTATCAATAAAATCGGCGTAAGAATAACCTAACCATTTCTTGTTTGCGGATGGTATCAAGATTTTCAAACTCAGTAATCATCTGTTTTGGGACAAGTCTATCGTGCGATTGTTTTGGATCTGTATGCCGTGATACGCTGAGAAGCGTGTTCCGGGTTGTTGGATACAACAATCAGAAGGCCTATACAGTTAGTAGTGAAATCTCCGCTGGATCAACCGCTAAAGAGACCAAGGCAACCTGATAATATCTTAGCCGGCGTACAGTTTCTGGCTGTGCGGCACTTTGCCTGGATCAGGCTTGTGCTGCTACAAATACATACATACAACTAGTCAACTTCAAGTTGCACAGGGCTGAAGGTGGCTAAAAGCCAATCATGCGCCTAGATCTCCTTCGACGCTTTGCGGTTGAGCACCCGGCACTTCGATATCGAGTATACAGTTCGCACTTTTCACACGTTCTCGTTTCCGGATATTTGGAAAGTAAGGTAGGGTTTCTCTTCACTAGCACGGTAAGAGGTCAACTATTCAGGAAACAATGCAATAATATGCGTGGACAATGTATGGTGTATGAAATCACTAGCCTAGTCGGGGCAAAGTGAAACACAGTCATAGACTGCATGTGGGCTAATTTGCTGTCAGGTTGCCCAGGCCTCGACAGATATGATAAAAATGTAACAATACGTTTTTTGTCTTTATTAGACAATGTGCGGAAATATGATAGACCATTTAACGTCTAATTCCCTTTTAAAGCTCAACACCTTTGGGAGGTTTACTATACAATCTGGGAGCTTGTTCCAGAAATTGACCACACGGTTTCTGAAAAAGTGCTCACGTGCCAGAAACCTGGGCCTACTCTTAAGAAGTTTCATAGAATTACCCCTTGTAGCTGCTTCAGGGGCAATTTTAAGGATTTCAGTAATATTATCACCGTAAGACCCTTTAGAATCTTGAAGGCTTCTATTAGATCACCTCGCAGCAGCCGTCTTTTTAGTGAGAACAAACCGAGGTCTTTGAGTCCTGCCTCATAGGTTTTTCCTGCCTGAACCTCAACCATCCTAGTCGGAAGGCACTGGACCCTTTCGAGACATGCTATATCTTTTTTAAGTACGGTGCCCAGGATTGAACGCAGTATTCTAAGTGAGGCCGCTTGTCAGGCTTACTGGCTTGACAAAATGGGACCCCTTTTGTATTTGGCTATTACCGCCGTTCGTTTCAAATCATCCGGTAGTATACCCTGAAGTAAGGTAGCTGCAAAAAGATTGCTGATTGCAAGGCTAACTATATTTGCGGTTGAAGAATAGCTGGATGTATACCGTCGGGGCCAGCCGACTTAGTTTTATCCAGCTGCGATAGAACTATGGTGACCACTTCCTGATTAACCTCCACTGAGTTAAAGAGAGGTGCTCAACACCAGTGAGTTTCTAAACGGTTACCTGAATCGCGCCGATAAACACGGCAGAAGAATGAATGCAACGCATCGGCTATTTCCTGTGCTGTCCCGTGTTGCCATCATCCAGCACTAACGTGCCTATATCTTCTCTTAAAGATAGCTTGGACTGAACATAGCCATAAAAAGCTTTCAAGTCAATCTTTGATTTTTTGGCAAGTCTAGATTTGAAGTCCCTTTTGGCTTTCCTTTGCAGCGCAAAAGCTGAATTTCTCGTCTGTATGTACTGCAGTCTAGATCTGTGAGTTCCAGAGAATTTGTAAGCCCTCCAGCGACTCTAGACCGTCACATCTAATGCGTTCCAAGTTTCACAGTGTTGCAAGTTTTTACTACTGAATAGTCAATTATTATTATATTATATTTGCACAATCTAATACAGATATAGTGCCGTTCAACATAAACAATGAGATGTACAAAGCGAGAAGGGGGGTAAAAAGCGTTGTCATCGGCATCGTTGAACGTAGGCATGATACTACCCGGTTGCCTACACCGAAGTAGGGGAGATTTCGTTTAGGGGGTCCCACCCCGAGCCTTTACCCACAAGGCAGTGGAGCGAGAGAGGTTCGCACCTATCGGTGGCCGGTGACCGACGAAGCGGTTCATACGCCCTTTTCTGGGAATTTCCAGTTCGGAGCCCGATAACCCCGTTGATAGGTTGGTGACTTCAGTTTTTGCCTGTGCACCATACAATGTCCTTGGATAGGACAAGGGGCAGTGACTTTTGGAGCGGCGAGTCACATCCGCCGCGTCGTGATGTCATCATTGGATTTTTGTGGCTTTTTATAGGGAGAACGCTTGCCAGGCGAAAACCCACCACACCCTCAGACACCACCGCCGAACCTTTCGCTGAGCTCGGAGAACCGAGCCCACCCAGCTGGCACCACGTGGAGGTATTTCGGCAAGCCAGCCCTGATAGTCAATCAATTTTATTGTGGAAATAAAAGCTACAAGCTTAATAGAATAACCACAGGATAGTTAACACATTGGGTCGGGAAAAATGTCCACAGTCCAGAGAGGAGAAAAGTAATTCATTTGAGTGGAAGTAAATGCTGTGGAGAGAGAAAAAATGGTGCAGTATCACAGAGATCATAATAGCAAAATTATGATTAAAAATTGTGCAATGCGTTATAGAAATGAATGTCAATGCGTTCTTTAAAAATAGTGGGAGATGGGGCAGAAACGACAGAATGGGGCAGGGCATTCCAAGCACGAGTAATCCGAATGGCGAAGAATTGTCTCCGGCAGTCCAGTCTACTGTGCCGATGCGCTAGCTTGAGAGGATGACCACGATTTCCAGAGGGCAGTGCCAATTCCAGCATTCGCCTACATGGGTGATTTTCATCCGTCAATATCCGATACGTAAGAATCAGATCGCCTCGGAGTTGACGGTAATCCGTTGGAAACAATCTCAGTGTTGTTAGACGTTCTTGGTAGCTGGCGAGGCCAAGCCCCTTGACAAGCTTGGTAAAACGTCTCTGTGGTTGTTCCAACGCGTGCTGGTCACGCTTCAACCATGGTTTCCAGACAGAAATAGCATATTCTAAGTGTGGCCTGACGTACGCCTGAAGAAGAAGCGGGAAGAGACGTGAATCGATGGTTCCGAATGCCCGCTTCAAGAGCCCAACGTTTCTATTAGCTACGGTTGAAGCACTTTTACACTGAGCAGAACAGCCCAAGTCATGTTGCACGATCACTCCGAGATCCTTTTCTTGCGTTGTGACAGTGAGGATCTTGCCACCTAGAATATACCTAGGGTCGCCAGGAAAGCGAACACGTAATGCGTGACATTTTCCAATGTTGAATGGTAAGCGATTGATCGTTGACCATTCATGCAATGAGTCTAGATCGGATTGCAGTTTTGACGTATCGTCAGACGAATCGATGGAGCGCCAGATCTTGATATCATCCGCAAATAGGAGAAACGGTGATTTCACGTATCCTCCAATGTCATTGATAAACAACAAAAATAGACGCGGGCCAAGAACGGAACCCTGAGGTACTCCACACTGAATTGGGAACGGCTCTGAAAGGGTCTGTTTAACACGCACGCGAAGAGTTCTCGAACGCAGGAATGCAGCTACCCAGGAAAGCAATACAGATGGTAAACCGAATGACTGCAGCTTCTTCAGCAGTATTACATGGTCAACGCGGTCGAAGGCTTTAGAGAAATCTAAGTAAATAACATCGACTCCTTTACCTTCATCAGCAGATTTGGTCCAGTAATCCCGAGCCAAAAGTAAGTTAGAGGTACATGAGTGTCCTCTACGAAATCCATGTTGTTCTGCAGCGATAATATTGAAGCCGTCCGCAAAAGCCATGATTTCGTCGGCAACTATTGCCTCCATCACCTTGGACAGCACTGGGAGGAGAGTGACTGGACGGTAATTGGCGGGATCACTGCGATTTCCACCCTTGAAGATTGGAGTGATGATACCTTCCTTCCAACCAGCAGGGACTTCAGAATTATCCATGAGTCGTTAAAAATACACCGCAAGCGGTTCGCTAAGTTGATCAGCAACTGCACGCAATGCTTTTGGCGTTATGCAATCGATACCCGGTGAGGAGTTGAGTCGAAGTCGCATGATTTTTTCTCGGACTCTGTGAGCAGAAAACATGGTGTAAGAGTTTAGAGGCAATGGGGACAAAAACAAAGGAAAGATTAGGGAGGGGTTTTGGAAAATGGGCATGTAATGAGATCTCAAGACTGCTGCTGCTTCCTTTGATGTAGACGTGGAGCCTGCACTAGTACTAAGGGAGGGGATACCAGTCTGCACCTTCTGCCTTTTGTTGACAAATCTGTAGAGCATTTTGTTATTTTCCAGGAATCGAGCCGTAATTTTACTTTGGTGATCTAATTTATCCTGGCGCACTAGATCAGTGCAATGATTGCGTAATTTTCTATAATGCTCCCAATCCTTCGGCAGTTGTGACAACTTAAACGCAGTCCAGGCGGCATTTCTGCGGCACATCCATTTACGGGTTCTACTCCGGATGAGTGTGCCGGCATTTTTTGGGGGAACCGGTCTTGAAACTGAAGAAAGCTCCACTAATTGGTGCCATTTGGTAACAAAATTGCGCCAAGTTGAATCCGAGTCACCTTCTAGCATGAAGTCAAAGTTATTGGAGGCAACAACATTGTAGAGAGTATCGTAATTTGTAACGTCTAGGTAATCTGTAACGTGTGGGTTCCGTCACGTGACTGTACAAAGGATGACTTTCTATCAGCTCATTTAACTCCCAAGCAAAAGTACCGTGTGCAGGTTCAACACGTAAACTGGGCGAATTGAAGTCTCCCATCAATAAGATATGACTGTGCTTCACTGATAAGGCGAACCGCAAAGAGAATAAAATACCGATATCAACAACAGGTTGGGCATTTGGTGGACGGTAGATTACAGCCAGTAAAGCAGAGTCTCTGTTTTTGAGCTGCAGACGGCAATAAAGCGAATCTATGGTTTGTAGACGAATATGAGACATTTCTGTACAGTGGAGCAAAGAATTATGGTACAGGAGAACTCCACCACCCTTGGTGGGACGATCTTTTCTAATGACAGTCATACCATCAAGCAAGATTTCGGCATCTGTAACGGATGGTGTTAACCAGGTCTCAGTTACAGCTATAACGTCGAAATGCCGAGCCGCATGTCGAGCACGAAGTTCAGGAAGTTTACTGAGCAGACCCTGGGCGTTGGTGTAGAAACACTTCAGGCTTTCGCGGTGTAGAGCGGGGTCTTCACAGTTATTGTGGTTGTTTATTGCGCCGATCCTGAAAGGACCGGAGGAGTTAAGTTTTTTGAGGCACAAACTATATCACCGATAGGACCACTTTGAAGTTTGCCACTTCGCGTTTTATGAAGACAATATCACAGCCATATAGCTGCATGCCATTCGCTGCGTTGGAGGATGTGGTAGTTTCTATACCTGTATAACCAATCAGAATTTAAATAAAATATCCGTATGAAGGCTGACAGTAGTTTTGGAGGTAGTGGAAATAATGTTTACCACCTGTATACATGACACAAGAATCCCAGGGAGTGGAGACCGCTTTAAGGAATTTGAGCTATATTCTAACGTTTGAAGGTATGTGATTATTTTAACAATAACACACTATTCAGCTATTTAATTAATTATCATCAATTAATAGCGAATCTGAAAGGAATGCTCTCAAATAACGCTCCGAAAATACCAGCGTCAAGGACAAACTTTTAAAGTATCAATTTATGTTAGAGTTCTTACTCTTGATAGAATCACAGAAAGAGTTTCATGCAAGAGTCCCATTACAGACTTTTTAAAAAACGATTAATTCACACAAAGAGGGACTTCCAGAGGAGACAGCAAGATCAGCTCACCATTTTTCACCGACAGGAGTTCAGCTCTAAAGCTTCAAAAGCAAAGGACACTACGCCTACCACAAAAAGAATTTTTAACTTGTGGAATGAGCTCCTGAAAGAGGTTATTTCAGCAATATCTGAAAATCAATTCATGAATATTTTATATAAGGTATTGCCTGTAATCACGGCGAAGGTGAACAACACTGGACAGAATTTCTTCAACTGAGGTTCTCCTGGACTATGTTGCTGATATAAAGAGATGCGGCTTACAAGGGCTTAACCCCTGTCGTCTATCAAGAAGAAGAAAAAGAAAAAGAATTTCACTTCAGTTCAGTTGCCTAGCACAGTAGGTGGCTCACGAGCCAATCGTGAGTCCAGAATTTCTTTCTGTGGAAAGCTGCAGCGAATCAACCACCACTGCCAAAACTTTTTTCTCATTGTGCGTTAGATATCTTTGACGATCGCGACGTCAATAGATTATCCGTGTTGTATTTAGGAAGCACCTCGTTATCAATGATGCTGCAATAATAAAAAAATTCTTTTCACTAGTACGGGGAACGTCAGCTAAAAAAGCGTTGTGCATTAAAAACAGAACGTTAGCATTTGCTTTATTTACCAGAAAAAGCTGAAATGGTGAACTACCTGATCTTGCATAGCAATTAGTGTGATTATTCACGAAAAGGCTTACCTAGAAGCGGTCCTAACCATTACTAAAACTCACGACAAAAACTACAGGATATAAGTTCATCTGGAAGCCGGTTCCTGAAATTTACCACCCCGTGGCTTTAAAAGTTTTTCGGGGAGTCTAGTCTACATCGCTCCTAAGCAACTTTGAGTGAATGCTCACCGCTGCACAACTCGTGAGTTTGGGAAAAGAAGTCTTTCAAAATAACGCCAAGTAACCCCTTCAAGATCTTAAAGATATCAATTAAGTCGCCTCTAAATACTTCTGATTCGTATGACAAAACAACTTGTGGCAATGCAATACTTTCGTTGACCACCAGGGTAGACAACATGAAAAGTGCCGGGAGCCACCGCGTCATTTGCTTTTACAACATGAGTATATGACCGCGAGTTCACTCAACATCTGCAAAAGGAAGAATTCTTGGAAGGCCTACCCATAACTTCTAAGCACAATTCGGTATGTAACGTGGAACACAAAACGACACAAATGAGAAAATTGTCCTTATCGATCGGCGTGTAGTGTCCTTTCACTATTTCGTTGCACCACTTCGAACTTTTTCAAAGACAGCTTTCTGTCCTTTCGATAATAGATAACACTCCCGCTGACCGTATCATAGAAACGGCATAACTTTATTTTGAATATATCAGGGGTAAGCGCTGAAAAGGAAAGCTGAACTGCCCATATCTCCGTGAATTGGCGAGTGCTTTTCAGAAGAATATAATGTGGTATTTAATGTGTCTCATACTAGTATCACCTGACCTCTAGAATTTTACGTTCTTGCGTTCACAAAACGTATGCTTTTTTGATATTTTTGTTTCTAGATTATGTTTACGTATAAATACTCCCTTAAGTTAACCATTAAAAGACGTGTTAAAATACCAACTAAAATGCTATTCCAAGGATTGACAGCAGGGATCCTGAAAAATGCTGACGGTTGGCAGTTAATCACGTTGTTAAAAGCATCACTCAAAGACATAATGTTGAACCGTCTTGCTGTTTAACGGGCAACATTTGTTCTTCCAGCTTCAAACAGATTGTCAAACTGGATGTCGACGAGATCACGTAGTCCCAGTGGACTTTCGTAAGCATGTTTATTAATGTTGTGTTCATTGCTTTTAAAAATGAGATCCAGGAGTGAAGGTAAATCGGTTCCGCGATATCGGGTATTACATGCAATGTGGTTATAAAGAGGAATATCGTCAAACAACTCACTGAATGCGCGCTCGAGGGAGCGTTCTGGGTAAATGTTACTGCTCTGCAGATTCGGTAAATTGAAGTCACCCATAATCCACAAGTAAATCTGGAAGTAACCATGCGAAATCTGTCGAGTAATGCCAGATTGTAAGTTTCCTGTGCAGATGGTGGTCGATATACTACTCCTAAAACACAGTCTACGCCGTTAGCTCATCAGACTGAGCACTAGAGTGTATCCTGTAACACGATGTCTGGATCCGTAATCTCATGGCACAGAAGGTTTTGGCTTCAATACAAAGCTATTCCTCCTCTTCTCGTTTCACAATCATTAGTGGTATTTCAAGATCACTATTGGTTTGATGTGTCTGTAGCCACGTTTTCGTTACGGCAATGATGTCGGTGAACATTTTAAAAAATCTCCATGCAAGAAACCGATTTTGTTTCCGATGCATTGTGCGTTTGTGTAGGTGCATTTCGTAGTTGTTTTTCTAAACAATGATAGGGTCTGGAGAAGGAGGTTATCGAAGTGCAGAATATCTGTTAGACCAAATCCTCCATAGTTGGCATCTGCAGTTTTTTGCTTGTAAGGATGACTGATACTTTTGAGGTTATGCAGTTGGAGTACAGTGATCTATAGTGTCGACCGCATTTGTTTTTGACACGTCAACTACTGATAGTCTTGGTTGTGTTACTATTGGAACTTGTGGTGCATCTATCTGTTCAATGTTGCTGGATGCGGAACGGTTTAACTGCCTTACATCGAATACCTATCGTATCCACATTAGGAGTATATGCACCGTGATTTTTGGTTATTAACCTGAGGGTTTTTGCTGAACTTTTAGAAGAACAGGAGGCTTTGGCTCCGTAACTTTTTGCGTACCAGGGAGATTTTCTGCAGACATTTCCTTAATAGTCGCATTTGAAAATGTGACATTTTGATGAAAAGAACGCTCTTCAAGACACTCCGGTACATTCGCTGAACATTCGTGCTGAATGATCTGTTAATATCCAGCTTTTAACTCATCAGGGTTAGCGCAAAGACAAAGATGATGGGATACAGCGCATGCGTACTAAATGCTTTACTGTACGGCAGTGTAACCTAAACCACACACGCAAGACACGAACAATAGATGAATGATTTCCATTTACGAAGCATCCGTCGTATCTTGTACATATCGTGGATGGACAGAGTGACCAATGCTGAAGTGCCATCAAAAGCTGGTCTACAGAGCATGTTCACATTATTACGGTAGCTTGTCTGTTGAATGCAGATCACGCCGCTGGCGTGCAACTTACGCCCTACATCCGAGTTCTGACCTCTTTGCAAGCGCTGCGGGAGAGAATGTTTCTCCTGGATCGGACTGATTAGTAATTCAAAAAGCTGTAGAACATGAAAATTCACGCGACTGTGATGTACATCGATTGCCGACATCGACTAAAGGATGCCAACAACAAAATTTGCGTCAATTGTTTCCGATTTATTGAAACCTCTACGGGCAAGCTGAGAATTGTGAACGGTGATCAGTATTTACCGATGCATTCAACGTTTGCATACCGAGCTTTAAGCTCAGCAGCCGAACATCCAGGTTGCTTTGCTGAACACTTGTTCGAGCAGTTATATCTGCGTTTGCGTTAGTTCGACCATTTTTACACACGTAGCATACGCTTTGCATGTTTTTATCATTCACGCTCGATATCGTGTCTGGGACCAATTATTTGTCAAATTTTGCGTGAGAAGTGTGGTAACAGTTGCGGTACGTGACAGGTTTGACCCTATCACTGATGACTTTGTTGCAAATGACGCGTTTCGCGAACATCAGATTGTGTCATGTTAACAGAGCCAAGCAAAATTAGAAAGCAGAGTAAAAAAATCGATACCGCTTGGGTTGTCTTGTGTGGAATTGACAGAAAGTGACGAGCTGTAGGAATATGTCGTCACCCGATTTAGCCGAGAATGTGTCGGCCTCTTGTTGAGAATATTTTTTTCAAATTGATTTCACGTTGAGCATTTCTCCAAATAGTTTCTGACAGCGGTAAACATGTAATGAATGCATTGTATTGAATTGAATGAAGCTACCAACCCAAGAATAGAAGTGAGAATAAACCGCACTCAGTATTCGAAAC
>JACCGJ010012710.1:0-40796 GCA_013407085.1 Atriophallophorus winterbourni
AAAAGCAGTTCTACGGATAGCCGCATCGATTTTAGGCCCCCAACATAATTGTCTGGCCAAGGATTTCATTTTTCCAATGCCTAAGTGTCCCGAATGCAAATCATCAAGAATTTGTTTACCAAGGAAGAATAACAATACGATAATTTGTACACAACAGACCTTCAAGTGTTAGACATAATTCATCACGACGCCGTTAGAAAGCTGGATATTTTTATTGGATGTGGCTGACCAACTTCTTTTAACTGCAGCCATTATCGGACCAAAATATTTGTTTGTTACTAATATTAAATATGAACGAGAGACACAAAGCGGTTCAACCGACAAACAGTTTGTATTGCCAGTCTTTTCATATGTCACAGCTTTACGGGAGAAGAAATCTATATTCGAAATTTGTTTTCCACAGCGATGTTAAATGGTGTAAATATATGCACCAAGAGATATGCTCCTTCTGTGAATCATTGCTGCAGTAGATTTTGCTAATGCAAACGTCGGGTTGTAAATAAAATTTCAGTTTATGAGTGATCGGTTACTATAGTGAATTCGTGACTAAATAAATATTTGTATAAGTGCATGACAGCCAAATAAACAGCAAGCGCTGCGCGATGAGTCTGAGGATACCATTGTTCCAATTTACTCAGTCGACTTGAAATACACAGTGACCATGGTGACCATTTTGCTTTAAAACAGCACCAATTTCATCAGGAGAAGCATCTGTGACTAAAGCAGAACGCAAAATTTATATAAATGGCTTAACTCAGAACTCAGAATGTTTTATGGTAGAGAAAGCATTAAGCTTAACAATAACCATAGGATGACAGTTATATAAACTAAAATTACAAAATAGCTTAAGAATCAATAGGGACAGTCACATACCGCATGGTTCGTCATATGCGCATCCATTTTGGAAGCGAAAACCTCAACAGATTCCGAGCGTGTGATTTCTTCTGGCAAAAATTCCAAGTGAAACAAATTCTTATCGATAAAAAATTTAGACGAATATCGAATGAAGAATGCGGAATGCTTTAAACCATGAATGTTTTCGTGTTCGAGTATGGCCATTGGGCTATAGTAAGTGTTTATGGGGATGGTTTTCAGTATGCAGGATTTTAATGTCAACATGAGATCACTACTTATTCGTCGTTGGGTAAAATCATGTAGATTTGGTTTTAACATTCGCTCTTTGAAAGGCGAATTTCTGTAACGTAAGACCAACTATGTCACCCGATGATAAATCCTGTCAAGTAGTACAATATCCTACTCAGCCATGGTGCCCAGGCTTGGATGGAATATTCTATAAGGGGACGCAAATACGTATCTATTAACAAGGATAAAATTTCTGGCGTGAAAATCCTGAATATCCTTTTTAGAAGACTCAAGGCAGGGCAGGCAATGATGTCCTCCAGGCTTAAGGTTAAACGACACCCATGTACCGAGCTCTTTTTCTGCGGTGGTCCGGACGAGATCTTGCGTGCCTAGCTGATACGTGTGGTGCAGAGATTTTTCAAGCCGCATCATTTTACATTTCGCAAGGTTAAATGGTAACTCATTTGACTGGTACCAACGAAATAAGTTGCACAAATCCCGTTGGAATGCCATACAGTCATTAACAGACCTTACACGTTTCCATATTTTAATATCATCGGCAAATAGTATCAAGTTGCATCCAATATCCTCCACTATATCGTTCATATACACCAAGAATAGAAGAGGTCCAAGCACCGAGCCTCACGGAACTCCACTCGTGACGTCTATTCTTCTAGAGAAGGTGCTGCCAACGCGAACTTGGACGTGTCAATCAGTATGATAGTCTCGTATCCAATTCAACAACATTCCCGTTATTCCATAGGATTCGAGCTTTTTAATTAAGATGTCATGGTTGACTCTATCGGAAGCTTTGGAAATATCGATGTAGCAAGCATTTACAGCCAAGCCTACTTATAGTGCCATGGTCCAATCCTCGAACGTTGTAAAAAGATAAGATAAACAGCAACGATTACTTCGAAAACCGTGTTGCGCAGCAGTCAAAATATTCTGGTTTTCAAAATTTTCTCTTATGCGGGCAGTCACAATGCGTTCCATTAATTTTGAGATCACCTGAAGTAGCGTTACTGGTCTGTATTTTTCTGTGTTTGAACGGCTACCACCTTTATAGATATGAGTTATCAACTTGGCTTTTAAATGCGGTGGTATTTTTCCTTCATGTAGGCTGAGATTAAATAAGCGCGTGAGAGGAGCAGTCAAAGTAATTCGACATATGCGGAGTATGACGGGGGTAATTTTGTCTTCGTCAGGGGACTTCTTTTCGTTTAGTTGACAAAGTTCACGCCCAAATACATATTCACTGTCAGTCATTTCACTTAATAATTCCAAACAAGGCGAATTTGGTAAAACTTGATATACGATATAACGCTTAGGATTGAAGACAAGTGAGTAAGACGTTGCTAAAGCATCGGCGGTTTCTTGGACAGAGTGACTCAATCCATTAGGGGTTTGTACAGAGCATACGCCTGATTTGATTCTTGATCGCTCATTTACTATCTTGTAGTTAAGCTTCAGATTCTTTTCCATTCTATTGAGCACGTTCCATTGGAACCGCATGCCATCTTCTCTTACAAGAGTTGTGACGTGATTCCGTATCTTACAGAATCACTTTCAAGTTTCTTCCGTACCAAAATTGTTATGAGTTACGCAAGACGCTTTCTCTATAGCTAACCATTTCTTAGTTCTACTCCGGATAAAGAACCGGTAGTTGTGGTTTTCCTCTTCTTTTCTTCGAATTCAGATAATTTAGAAATGTATTGTAATATAAGCCCGAATTTATGAAATCAAACTCCTGAGTGTGTGCATCCTTGAGACTGATATTGAAGGATTAAAATGGTATTTTTTCTGAAAAATGTTGTCTGTTCGCTCAATTATTCCGCACTGCATACATAATCAAAGTACATTACTTGATTGCAGTATGGATAAAAGATCACGAGGTTTGTTTTTATGTTCGACGGTCCAATTGAACGTTATTGCATTTTGTTATGTAAACAATGAATTAGAAACGGTTGCAAAATTTGGGATGAACTTATAATAATATTCTAACACTCCCATTACCGATCGAAGTTCACTGGAAAAATTTGGTATTTTCATCTCCATTAGATCTTTAAGACGATTCTGGTCTAGATGAAGTCCATTTGAAGATACACGATAATCAATCTCATCAACAGAAATGATTCATGTATCCAGATTTAATTTCACGTTATAATGATTGAAATGAGAGAGTAGAGATAATAAATGTTGATCATGATCTGGTGCTTGAATGATAATGTCGTCTTGATAGACTTCAACACCTGGGAGACCATCAACACAATTGTTCATCACATCTGGAAATACAGCTGGTCAAACTTGTAATCCAAACGGAAGAAACTTATAAAAAAATAATCCAAATGGTATGTTAATGGTTGCGTCTAGTCGTCCATTTTCTTTAGTAGGTTAGTCAAGCAAGAATGAGACTTCGAAATCCATGTTGCTCCATGGACAAAATGTTTTGGGCTTCGAGATGACTCACAATTCTTTCGCACACAATTCGCTCCATAACTTTTGAGATCACTGGAAGGAGTGTAACAGGGCGGTAATTTGCTGGGTCAGAACGAGTTCCACCTTTGTAGTTTGGTGTTATGATACCTCTCTTCCAGTCAGTCGGTACAACAAACTTCCTCGAAGAGTGATTATGTAAATCACAAAGTGGTTCGCACAATTGACTGCCGCATTACTTTAATATTGCAGGTGTGATGCCGTCAGCTCCCTGGGACTTGTTGATATTCAACCTGCGTAGGTGGTGCTGCACTATTTCAGAATTGATACATACATCGCATATAGTCTCCCGTACAATTGATGCTGACAATTCCCATAGTTGTAATGCACCATTGGGGTTGAAAACTAGTGAATAAAAATTGGCTAGAGCGATATCGGTTTTTGGCACAGAATCAGTTAGTCCGTTATCTTTCATGATTGGAAAAACACCGGGTTTTATCTTTTTAGTTTTGTAAACAGTTCGATAAAGCAGTTTGGGATTTCACTGCATTCTTAGTGCCAGCTAAAGCTCGTGATATTGTTTATCCTCTCGCGTAGGATTTGTGACTTCATCCGGTAATTCGCGAATGTTTGCCCATTTCGATCCAGTTCTGGTGACCCTGTGAATAACCCATGCAAAATTTTGCTTTGTCAACCATTTCTACTGCGACTTAGAATTCTGAAGTAAGGTTCTTTTTAATATAATGGAAAATGTTTGTGACCGATCGGGGAATCATAATCATGAAAAAATAAAGTTTTTAATGAATCGGTGAGAGTAGTTTATTGGTAACGTTTCGCTTCTGACACAGAAGCTTCGTCAGACCAAGGGTGTCAGTACGAACAGAGATCAAGCTTAAATTGGATTCACTTGACCAATCATAAGCTGGTTAAGAACTGCACAGTCCATGGTGGGTTCTGCGCTCGTTAGGAAGGACAGGCGCGTTCAACATCGACTGACGCACCACCACCCTAACCGCCTGAGCGTGAAGTCGTTCCATGTATGGTTTTATTTCCCGCCTTATCACTTCTACGTTATCAAGATCTACGCTGTGACCAGTGTCTAGCACGTGTTCACCTAGTGCTGAATCTCTTATCAGTGTTTTATATTCACTCGAATTGCGTGGCTGCTTACCGATTCTATTTTGTATTCACTAATCCTAGTACTGAGTTCTCTGGATGTTTGCCCGATATATACTCCCGAGCAACCCTTGCAGTTGATTCTTTTCTATTATGTTTCGCGATATAGTACGAATTTAAATTCATCGTGTTGGTGAGGTAATCTGTCACGGTTGTGCCATGCGAGTCCAGATCCATGAAATTTATAATATGTTTATCGAAATCCTCCATTGTTTCATTAAACCAATGTTATTTACTTTTCTATTTAGTTTTGTTTGCTCTACTATTCTACTGGTTGTGCATACATATTAATAGAGCAGAACGAGGTGGTCGCTTCGACCCAGCGAACGGTGATACTGAACATCTTTAACGACCATGGCTCCATAATTTGAGACTAGGCCTAGAACAGATGTCTATTGCAAATTTCGTTTTCGAGTTTATTTGAAAACATGATTATACAAGGGAATGTAATTGAACAGTTCGCAAAATGTGTAATTTAGTGATCAGGGTGGATGACCTACAAGGTTTAATACTTGAGGTAGATTAAAGTTTCTCATGATCAATATTTGTGAATTGCGCTGTTTCCAACGTACTGCATTGCTTTCAAGAGTTTTTCGTTATATGCATCAAATGCTGATGGTAAATGGTAAACTTCTCCAACGATGCAACTGTTTCCTGATTCCAGCTTCATATTACACCTATACTGTATTGCAGATCGATATCAGTGTCTATAACTACCGTGTTGTATAAACGTTAGTGGTGATTAACAGCTACCCATCACCTGTTCTTGAGCGGTCTCTCCGAATCAAGATCATGTTTTGAATAGAGAGCCTGTGATAGCTCACCTGAGGTTCGAATCATGTCTCAATATTTGCTATGACGTTGAGTGAGTGCTTATAACAGAGATCTTTTATTTCAGCTAGTTTGTTTACCAGGCATTGGGTGTTTTTATATAGGCAATTTATAGTGGTTTTCGTATAAAGTGATGGACCTGAAAAGCTCGTCTATTTGTCCGACCATTCGATAATAAAACATTTGTAGAAAGTCTGACATCCAACTGGAGATTCCTAAGATTTGCTTCTCAGTTGGCCCTAATTGATTCCAACATACCTCTCGTTAAAAATGTTATTTTTGAAGGTTATGGCCCGTAACCTTTATAGTTTGGTGACCGGGGTATTCTGAACGTGTCCACCACGACTTACTCGTTAGCTCTGATGCTGTTCGTAACGTAGAGCCACTGTTTTAATCGTGGTGCTGTATTTCACAATCGGAACAGTGTTAGTGTGTTTGGGAACACCAAGTTTAACCACACTGCGTTGGTCAGATATGTTCGCATTGTTTAAATTTCCTTTTCTCTCCCACCAAGGAATATCATCATGTATGCGACATTTAGTCTGGAAACATGTACGGCGCAAGTAAGAGTTTAGAAGAACATCTTCCATCACTTTTGACTTTTAATAGTTATCCTCAGTAAACGCAGTTCGTCGAAATTGGCGTGCCGACTCAGGCGGATTATTGAATCAAGCAGTATCTAGCTCATACCCATCATTGAACACAGCTGGTACCGTTGTTTAATGTCGTGAGTTCATCTAATTAGGAAAAGTGTCCCTGACGTTTCAGACACATTGGTGCAAATTACACTGAGATTATTGAAATTAGTTTTATTTTAATATTCAATTCAATTCAATTCAATTCAATTTTAATGGCCTAAAAAGCATATAGCTTTACAAAAAACCACAGAATAATATGACAACAACGAATAATATAACAAGCAAAAATGGGATTAGATTGCTTACTGAGCAGTACAAGAATCAAGTAAATATCCAAAGGGCAGAAATTGTTTTCGATTGGTAGGATAACAAATGTAGGTGTATGGTGTTAAGATGTATAGTTTTCTTCGATGCACGGGTTTAGGGTCAAAAAGGCATCAAGGCTTCTCTTGAAAGTTTGCTGGTTTGGTGAGTTTACAACATTATCTGGCAGATTGTTCCAAGTAAAACAAACTCGCACGGCAAAAAATGTCGTCTGCAGTTGAGTCTCGAGTGAGGGACAGTTAGAGTAAATGTGTGAGCTCTTGTATTATGCGAGCTCCGTAGATTCAATAAGCATTGTAGAGGGTGATTTTCGGTATTCAATATATTGTAAACCAGAATCAAATCCCCTCGGAGACGACGACGTGGATAATCAAATAAATTTAGCGTTTTGATTCGCTCATTGTAGGGTTTCCGGCTGAGTCCAGTGACAAGTTTGGTAGCTCGATGATATATTCGTTGCAAAGTCGCAACATCTTTTTTAAGCCATGGCGACCATGCTTGAACCGCATATTTCATCGTGGGTCTGATGTACGTATTTATAATACAGGGAATTGTCTGTTTTGAGAACCTACCGAAAATTCTCTTTAGGAGTGACAATTTCTGTGATGTTTTGCGATAGACGTAGTTGCAGTGGCTCGACATCCCTAGGGTGTTGCTTATTAACACACCCAAGTCCCTTTGTTCCATGGTCCACGAGAGGCTGTGTGTTCCAAGAAAATACTGGTACTCCACATATTTGCCAATGTTTAACATGTGACACTTTTGGAAATTTAAAAATATGCGATTTTTTAGGGACCAAGCCTGGAGGTTGTCCAGATCCTTCTGGAGCAGTTCGCAGTCTTCCGACTTACTTATCTTCGACCACACTTTTATATCGTCCGCGAACAGTACGATCTTGCATTTGATGAGAGCTGGTATGTCATTAGCATAAAGCGCGAAAGGATTGGTCCGAGGACGGATCCCTGAGGCACTCCACTTGTCACGGCTACCGGCTTCGATAGAGCACCGTCCACAGAGACTTGAACAAGCCGATCAGTCAGGTAATTTTCTAACCATGCTAACAGACTGCCAGTGATACCACAACGTTCCGGCTTCTGCAAGAGAATACTGCGGTTAACACGGTCAAATGCTTTCGACATATCGAGGTAACATACATGGATAGTATCCCCAGCAACTACTGCTCGAGTCTAGTCGTCGAGCGTAAAGAGAAGGTTAGTAATGCAGGAGTATCCCCTTCTAAAACCGTGTTGCGCTCCCGAAAATAGCTTATTTTCTGCAAGGTATTTGCTCAGTTTGTTTGCCACGATCCTTTCGAGTACCTTGGATACGGCGGACAACAAAGAAGGAGGAATAGAAATTTTGCTGATGAACAGTCAGTAGACGCCACTTCAACTTTTTTATGATGACTAACCTCTGAGTCGCAACTAGCGTTTGCATCACTCAGCTATTCAGCCTTCCGGAAATTACGTAGCGGGTCATCTTGTGGAGGTACGGGATGTAGCGTTGGGTTTAGGTTGGTTTGACTTATTACTAAGTTATTGTGGGCATTTATTATCGACTTTAATGTTTCCTATAATTTTTGAGAACAGTTCTCTAAGTATTTGATCTGATCTTCTATGATTCCAAATTGTGATACATTGGTATCGGGGCCGTTTAAGGGCTTTGTTCTACAGACGCTTCACATATAACAGACACCTGGAAGTTCAGCACTATTAATAAAGACAACTACCTCTTTCGTCAAAACTTTATCGCAATTTGTGTGTATCAGCGTAGAGCACATATATCTCATGACTACTTTTGATTTCACACTTACCCTATTTCAGCAAATTTTACACAAATCACGCTTAGTTTTCTTGGGTCCGATGGCAAATAAGGTTAAGGTCGACTGATCGTTGAATCCGGGCTTAGATAGCTTCCGCAAAATCACCTAGGCGTTTATCGATCGGTTACCGTTTGACGGATGATATTAACGAGGTTCGTGTTGGAACGTATCGCAATGTATTTGATGCAAATTATCGAGTAAAACAGTAGATTTTATCGCACACAATTGAAACACGGCTTGTTGAATTCAGCAAAAGGGTATCTTTCGAATGATAGCGGTCCCGAGCAAGTCAAAACAGCGACAACAAATTTTGCACGAGCACAAAATTTCCACGGTGATGTGGAAAATAGGATCTTCCAAAATATTGATCACGGGACACTAAAAATGATTGAGTCCAATAGACCTCTTCAAGCATAATCGATTGGTGTAAGAATGATCCAGATAGAATCGGCGTGTGATATGTAATGTTCAAAGTATCAGAGCACAAAGTTATGCGCCTGCACGTTCAGATGCGTGATAAATAAATCATGCGGCGATAGCCAAATAAGTTAGAACGATTGTCCAGTTTCATTCGGACGTATGCATGTAAGCATCAGGCACTACAAGAATTGATTCGTGGAAAGCACAGGCTTGCGTACCTGTGTTCCAGTCGCTTTCTTCTCCAATGATAACTTTGTTCAACACATTACAATGTCAAATACTCGAACACCTATTTATGTAGATAACGAGGAATAAAATAGATCTGTTTTTGTTTTCAACTTTCGTTACCGCTGCACAGTCCAATCATGTATTTGCGTGTCGTCACTTTTATCTCATTAGTCGATTTATTTCGTGATAACGATTCCGCATGAAGCATTAATTAGGTTAGATTAGTTTTATATAGTCTGTCGAAATGGATAGCGTTCAATGGCGGTTGTAGTTTGAGACTGCTATATTTAATAATTTTGCGTGTCTTGTTCTTGCTTCCTGATTATATTTTGCACAGGTTATTAGCATATGTCGCATTTTTCTTTCAAACATTAAAATGTATGTTCGCTTTTTTTAAAAAAGATCTGATTGAAACCTTGAAAATCGTGTATGAGTTCAGTGATGGATAACAGAATGAATTTTAATATACGGCGCCTAATGTGAGTATTCTAACTCGCCCTATAAATTTAGCAAATCCGAAGATCCAAACAAGCATTCGAGGATTTTCTTTGTTGAAAGATGAAGAACGCTGGGAATAGCCATTCAGAGAACATCATAGATCTCGTTTATTAGGGGTTTCAAAAGTGGAAGCGAGTATATGGGCAGTGCTTTTCACTAGTTTTCAATTAAACAAAGAACTTTAAGATTTTCTTTACAGAAGTCACTGATGCATATACTTGCCTCTTATTGAAAACAACATTTATTTAGCCTTTCAGAGTACTCTCATAATGACCGACATTGTGGAAAATATTTTTGAAAATAATGGACGCTAGTTTGATGTACTCCATCGTAATAAATCTGGACGAACAATTTGTAACACACACACAGATTATGTTGTGTAAAGTGAATTAAATTGAAGACATTTATTGGTGCCACCCTCAATGATTAACATTAAATCAATCAATTATCAACATTAACAGTCACATTTAAAATTGTGTCTAAAACTATAGGAAAATTAATATTAATCAGTATCCAGAATGAAAAATTTGGGTACAATTTGAACATGATCATTGAAACAAAATTATCGCAACCGATAACATTTTGATGTTCAGTTTTCCATACAATTTTGTTGAGTATGTGAGAAGAAGAATTGTCCGATGTGTAATTCCTAAAAAGCTGGAATGCGGAAGTGTCAGTCGTGAACTTTGACATTATTTACGCTCTCGCAAACTAAACAATCTCGAATAGGTGAAATAGTAGTATAAACGCAATTCGGATAATCAAATGTTATTTACATCGTGTACAACGTCAATGGAATGTAACGAGGAGTAATATAATCAAAGTTGTCAGGTAAAATAAAGTTAAGAATATGTCACAATTGTCTGAATCATTGACACCTTCTCCCAAATGTAATGAGAATTTTCAACAATTTTTCTCTGGATTTGCAGATCGCCTATGGATGAACTTAGGATAACGATGTTGTTTTTATTTTACACGCATTTTACTATAACCTGAAAAAATGAACAAGCACGAAAAATTCAAATAATATAACCTTTTGATTGTATACACAAATTCCTCCTTAGCTGACCTCTCAATAATTTGGTGATGTGAAACCCTCTCCATTTTACTAGTAGTAAATATAAATCACGCTTAATCGAACGACGTTATACCATCGCCTGTCGTGTATAGAGAGAATGTTAACGTAAAAAACGTTATACCATCGCCTGTCGTGTATAGAGAGAATGTTAACGTAAAAACATTTGGCATCGGTGTGCACTCCATAAAATCAGTCTACTGACAAAAATTCTGGTTTCACCATTGACTTATCAGACAATTACTGTTATGTGCTAAATTAATTAAACTGAACAATTGCTATGTATATATTTGATGACAATGCTCCACGTAGCCTTATTTATAGAACCTGAAAATCAGCATTTTCCACGTATCTGAGAGCAAGATAACGTGTTTTGAATGATCTTTGTCAATAATTAAGTATCACAAATATCACGATTGACATCAACGTCTGGACTAGCATACGCACCAAAATAATGCGACCGCGAGGCACGGGCGACGAGCTTGTTTGCAAGTCAGTGAGGAAAGCCTTACGCCGCACGCCTAAAGTCCATAAAACATACGCACCGTCGTTTGAGAGGCAAATTAATTGAAAACTTTGAGATCTGGAAGGTTTCAAGCAGCATTATAATAAGCGATATCTTTGCCTCAAGTCCCAAGCTGGACGACCGCGGGCATTCACTCAAACTTGCTAAGGAGCGATGTAGAATAGTCTCCCGGAAAATCCTTTTCAGCATCATTGTGGCTAATTTCTGGAACCGGCTTCCAGAAAAACTTATATCTTGCAGTTCTGTCGCGAGTTTTAAGAATAGTTTGTACCACATCTAAGGTTCGCTTTTTCCGGAATACTCCCACTAATTGCTATGCAAGTTTAGGTATTTTATCATTTTCAGCGTTATCTATTAACTAAAGTAAATGCTAGGTTTCTGTTTTTAAAAACAGCTATTCTTTAGCTGACCTCTCACCGTACTGGTTAAAAGAAATTGCTTGTTATTTTTCCAGCATGATTCTGAACGAGGTGCATCTTAAATACAACCCGAATAATCTCTTGGCGTCGCGATCGTCGAGACTATACAACGAACAATAATATGAAACGGTTTAGCAATGCTGGTTGCTTATCTGCAGCTTTTTACCAAAAGAAATTCTTGATGATTGATTGGCTCATTAGCTACTTCCTGTCCTGTGAAACCGAACCGAAATGAAATGAAATGATATGCATCAATAGCGCGGTATGTTCAACTTGGTTGTATTTTCCAGACTCAGATAAAATGTCATCAGAAATTTTCGCTGTTCCTAGAATTTGCTGTAAAATAGGATAAATATTTTACTATATTACCGATATTTTGCTGATTAATTACGCTGGTGATAAAATCAGCCAGTATTTTTCTAGTGATCTATCAATACTCATACATTTAACTGACAGATATGAGTACTAGATTAATTTTTACAGTCTTATATTTTGTATCATCTTAATTTGTTAATGTAGACATTTTCGTTTCATTTCGATTACCGATAACGCCATATTGATTTTTCGATTTCCTTTTATCGTTATCACTCACATTTCACCGATTTTCTGTTCGTTAACTCAGTTATCGATACTCATCTGTTAAGTACCATTTGTACATAGTCAATTCTCTCATTAATAACAATATACTCTTAGTCTATTCGCATTATCCGTTCTTCTGTAATTGTCTCAGAGACAAAAATCGAAGCTCTATTCGAGTCATGCCGTGTTAGAACGCAAAGCACACGCCAAACGAGAAGTTGAGCATATGATAGAACTCAGAATAATCTGTCCATCAAATTCACCTTGGGCGGCACCTCTTCACATAGTCGAAAAGAACGAACCGGACGCATGGCGTCCATATGCCGATTATTCTGCTTAAAATCGTGTAATGATCCCAGATCGATACCCTTTTTCTGCACATGTTTGACTTTACACTGTCTGTTCACGGAAAATCTATGTTCTCGAAGTTGGATTTTGTGCGTGCGTATCATCAAAGTCCCGTAGCTGACAAAGATATTACCGAAACTGACATCACCACTCCATTTAGACTGTTCGTTTTTCTCAGGATCACATTCGGCTTACGCAATGCTGCACAGACTTTCTAGAGATTCGCGGATCAAGTTTTCCTCAGTCTATCTTTCGTCTACGTGTTCATTGATGATTTTCTAATCGCAAGTACAAATCCACTCAACATCTTGAGGAACTTCGTGAAGTATTTCAACGTCTATCCCACAACTAAAATGTGATTTATCCTGATACATGTCTGTTTGGTGTGAACATTGCCGAAATTCTTGAACAACAAATTGATAGATCTGGTATAGAAACGTTACCTCAAAGCATATTAGCTATCCAACATTAACCATGTCCCAGCTCTATCGGTCAAGTCAGACTTTCTTAAGTTCCATCACCTATAATATTCGCTTCATTCTACAATGTGCTTTGATTTCATGACCATTGACTAACATGTAACGTTAAAAAACGTGAATTTAAAATGAATGAAAAAGGCATCGAGTCATTCGACAAACTCAAATCTGCTTTTAACTGACTTACCTCTCAACAAACTGAAGTGCTATGTTGCTACATGCGCATCACGAAAAGCAGTCAGCGCAGTCCTTCAACCAGAATTAGACAATATCAACAAGCTACTCACTTTCTTTTCTCGTCGTCTTCAACCTGTTCAAACTCGATACATTACGTTCGATCGTGAGTTACTGGCTATCAATTGTTCGATAAAACATTTTACACATTTTCTCCAAGGCCTTGATGTCACAGTATGGACCAATCACAAGTCACTAACTTTTGCTTTTGCTGCACCATTGGATCAATATTCGCCCCGAGAAATACGTCAATTAAATGATATGTCATAATACACGAGCGACGTTCGATAACATTCCGGCTCGTCAAACACAGTTGCGAATACTTTCTCTCGGATTCAGTTAAAGGCTATCGACCAACATGGAATCGACTTTGAACATTTAGCCGGTTCATAGCAAAATGACCCTGTGATAAATAGGTACATTACTTCACAATCACTTGAGTTCTGCCGTATTCTAATACCTTATTCTAATTATTATCTGGTATGTGACATGTCTACTGTTAAAGCCCGTCCAATTGTCCCTTCATATTTGTAACATACAGTATTTGAGAATTTACATGGTTTATCACATCCCGGAATAAAAGCTACTCGGGAGCTGATTAGCGCTCGATATCTTTGGTCTGACATGCAGGAAGACATTTAATTTTGGACCACGACTTGTTCCCAATGTGGTCAGAGCAAAGTCAAATATCACATCATCAATTCCCTTGGCCTTTTTTAACCTGTTACGGAGCGCCTTCAGCACGTTCATTTAGATCTCGTTGGTCCATTAGTGGCTTCTAACGGTTGCTCTTACATATTGGACTTCGTCGACCGTTTTACCTATTGACTATTGGCTGTAGCCGTCCCTGATATCAGTTCAGAAACAGTTGTGAAAGCTTTCGTTTAACATTGGATCAGCAACCTTGGTGTACCAAACACTATTGCCACTGGCAAAGGTTCCCAATTTAAATAAAATTTGTTTCGGTAACTGAATATGACACTCGGTACAAAGCACATACAGACTACAGCCTACCATCCTTCTTTAAATGGCTTAGTCGAAAGTTTTCACCGGCAACTGAAATCCGCAAAAATGAGTAACGGGGATTCACAACGTTGGTACGAGATATTGTACTTGGTGCTTCTTGGTATTCACACCAACGTAAAATAAATCCTGGGTTGCCCAGCTGCTGAGATGTTGTACTGGAGTAAACTCAACATATCTAACGAATTTCTGACATCTTCCGATTCACAATTAGATCTTACAGCTCTATAATATGTCAGTCGACTTCGCAGCTTCATGAAATCATTACGAACTCTCCAAACTCGCCAACACGCTCAACCTTTCTACATTTCACCGAACATGGCTACCTGTTTGTGCGTGCTGACCATGTACGCCGACCACTTCAACCACCATACACTGGCAGTACAGGGTGTTCAACAGGTATCCCACGTCAGAAACCGTTAATATCGATAGTTTGAAAGTAGCTTAAGTAACAAAAATCGAAAGCGAATGCAAATGCCCGAAAAGTTACTCCATAGATATCAAAGCGAGAACAACAAGTTTTTTTCATTCGCTCACCAGAAACCAACAGTAACCTGATTCCTTTGATAAACCTCCATAACCTTAGTGTCTCAAACTACCCGACCTAAAGAGACAAACACGTTCTGGTTATATGGTACACTTTCATCTAAAGTTCGATGATTTCATAACCTAATGCTTTCTTCGAGCGTCTTTTTCTTGTTGCCGACGCCCTAGGAGGGAATTCTATAGCAACTTGTATAGTCTTATATTTTGTATCATCTTGATTTGTTAACTCACACATAATCATTGCGTTTCGATTACCGATAATGCCATTTTGATTTATCGATTTTCTTTCATCGTTATCACTCACATTTATTCGATTTTCTGTTCGTTAACTCAGTTAACGATATTCATCTGTTAAATATCATTTGTACATAGTTAATTGACTCATTAATAACAATTTGATATTTGTCCACGCGTGGTCTCCGTTCTTCTTTGGTTGTCTAGGAGGCAAAATTGTATGTGGATATAACTGAAGCCCACATAGTCTTAGTATCCATTACTTACTATCCACTACAGTATGACAAGGTTTTGTCTTAACGAAAAATGTGGCAACATTGTGATTAAGGGACTTGAGTGCGCAGCTTGCAAGCGTTGGGCTCATACTAGCTTCTCAGGTATACACAAAGCTCACTACGGGATTTATGTAAAGTAACGCTGGTTGCAGTGGTATTGTAGCTGCTGTCATAAACCTGCCACTAAAGCTGCTTGCCAAAAGCTAATGAATATTGTGACGGCGTCCTGCTCTTCTGAGTTTGTACCCTTCCAAATCTATGCATCTATGGTGAGGGCGAATATAAGTTCTGACACAATGGCAAGCAACGGGGTGGCTGACAAATGTAGCCAGGTACATCGTCCTTCTGAGCAATCAACCTCTCCTAAGATTGTAAATGAAACCAGATCTTCAAAAATCGTTCAAACAAGATGGTTTAAACATTTGCATCCAGAGAAAACGTAGCCGTATTTACCTAGATGCCTAATCTTTCAAAGCAAGCTTACTCTCCTAAGGTTGTCAATGTATCTGGAACTCGAAAAAAGCGTATTAAGACTAGTAAAGCCACTACCCAAAGGAATCAACTTAGAAATGTTGCCAACTCACCACTCTAGATCAAATTATCCAGGAATTAAACGTTTTGCGTAAGCAATTTGAGGCAATTCGACTGCCTCAAAAACTTGAATCCAAAATTTACTAGTTTTAATTGAGCAAATCATTTCATTAGAGAATCCAAAAGTCGAACAGATTTTTATTATAGATGTATCAGCGATCTTATCCAGATGGTATGTCTGAAGCCTTCTACTCCCACGGTCCGAGTTCGCCGTGTAGCGAGATGGAAGACGGATAACCGCCCTGGGCCTCTAATGGTAGAATTTAAATACCAGGCGGATCGGAATTCATTACTGTCTAGGGCTGAATACATCGCCAAAACAACTCTAGACAAACTTCGAGGAAAGCTAAACAACCCTCCCTTTCGGATTAGGCAAAACTCTTTTTCTTCAAATAGGAGAAACCTATCTGTAAATAGATCTGCTATCCGTAATCTTGTTACAAATCGAATTTCTAGTGAATCTGTGACGATCATACCGAACACCATCACAGGCTACACACGATCACACGCTTCACGCTAATGTACGGACGAATTTTTCATCGACCTGACAATTTTGATCATATCTTCGTTGCATCTGCACGGATTTATACCATTTGAAAAATTCCGGGTATCACTGAACGATATCCATAGGATTTCACACTTTTCGATCGTGCAAGTCAACTTACAGGAAAGTTACCACTTTGATGGAAAAAGAAAATTTTGTTCACGCGCACAAAGTTTCTCCCTGCACCAGCTATCCTACGGATTTTGCAATCAATGCAAAGACCACATTGAGCTACAAGTTTTGATACCTTATTTCGTGTTCTATTCTCAGTGGTGCACGAATTATCGCGGATTGACTGTTTAATGCCGAAATCTCGCCAAAGAACACAGTCAAATCACTCAACGGACAAAACAACCATTATCGATCAACCGACAAGCCCCATGCAGCCCACAAACATGTGCGAACGTGTAACGAGATCCACTGCCCGGACAACGAAAAATATCGATCCAGCTGTGTCCGTTAGAATTATTCACGCGACGGCGACAAGGAAATGCCGTGACCTCTGCATCACGTGTTTAGCTCCGGTAAGCGTTGATACTGTTTTGATTAAATGTGCTTTCTGCGAGTGTCATGTGATAAGACTTTACCTTCCGTTTTTATTAATCGCAGCTACAAATTCTGGGACCAAAGGACCGCTTGGAAAACATCGGACGTACCTTCGCATACGACGAGGATACCAGAGAAAAATGAACCAACTTTGGCAGTGGTGGGCGCTCCTTTGAAGCTTTCCACAGACTAAAATTCTGGACGCTCGATTGGCTTATCCCTTGGCGGCGCGATCGTCGAGGATATCCAAATCACAATAAGAAAAAATGCTTTGGCGGTGGTGGTTGCTTCTCTGCAGCTTTCCACCAAAAGAAATTCTGGACGCTCCATTATCTCGTTAGCCACATATTGTCCTGTGCAAACTGAACTGAACTGAACTGAACTGATGATTGTGTAAGGCTAGTGAACGATAATGACTATCCTTCTGTTCGTTATTTCTACAATACCTGTAGAATTTCGAATATAAATGGCCCTTGCAAGAGTATACGTTCATCTGTTGGAAAAGTGTCTAATACGATAGAGAGTAGACTGTCGCAACTGGAAGAGGAGCTTGTACGAGTGAAAATACTGTAGAGCCACTAATCAAGCCCAAAAACAGATAAACTGAACAAACGAATACGCTCAACATTACCACCATCAAACCAAACTCTGAAAAAGGTTGAATTGTTGCAGCACAACGCCCAGGAGAGTGTTAAAGACGTCCTAAAGCCGAAACCGTTCACATCGAATGCTCCATTAGCGAAAGTTGCTTCGAAAGTTATTTCTCTTAGTGTTATCTGCACCAACGTGCCAGAGACGACTGAGACGTTATTGTCGAATAGACACCAGAATAATTTGGCTGAATGTTGAAACTGTGCACTCGCATCAATCTCAAAGCGATCCACCCGGTTTCGTTGATTCGCTTGAGTCGTCCTTCTAAAGCGCTACACCAAGATAAGCCGCGGTATCTCAAGGTAGTAATGCAAAATAAGAAGGATTTAGAAGATGTACTTCTATCGACATACTTGCTACAGGACGACATGGAAAATACGTCTCGTGTATTTGTTGATGTGCCCTGGTCGGAGCGGGCAAAATGGCCACCCTAAGGTAAGCAAAAGAAAACAAATGATGGTAATAAGCGCACACATATTCTCTTATATGTCCAGGAAGATGCCACCGTCTCAGATACAAAGTGTAGATCCAACCACGACCTACAACAGTAGGGATTTATTAGTAATGCTATCCAAACCACCAAAGTAGCGGTTATCGATACGTTCCGAATGCCGAAGTCATGGAATTACAAAGGTAATGGTCGACGACCCCTTAAAATGACACTTTTGACCATCACTATGGTGAACACCGTGCTTAACAATTGGAACCAGTATCCATACAAAGTTCCACGAGAGGTCAAAATTATCAGTAAATACCTGAAAACTGACTCTATTGTGCAACTTGCCGGACCTGTCAGTACTGAGCACAGAGATGCCGGGAATCCTGCTCCAAAAAACGGATGTCGACCGACTCTATTGGAGTCCGTGATATAATTTACCCGCCATTTTGACACGTACTCAAATTACATGCTCAAATGAACTGTTTTCGCTGTCAACATCGACTGTCAAATTTTTGTATACGAATGCTCAATGCTTGAAAAACAAGCTACACGAATTGACTGTACTAACAACCACACACTCGCCAGACATGATTGCTGTAACTGAGACATGGTTTCATCCAACTTTAACAGACAATGAAGTTGCCATTGAAGGTATGTCTCAACTTCGTCGCGATTACCTGACTCGAGGAGGTGGTGTTGCGCTTTACCACATTCAGAGGCTGCTCTGCAAAGAGATCACTGATAATGATTTACAACTGCAAGACACATTATGGTGTTTGCTGAATGTAACAACAGGGGGGAAATGCATAGTGAGTGTGATTTACCGTTCGCCCTCAGCCAACGAAGCCTACAATTCAGCATTACATGCAAATATATGTTTGCCGGCTACCAGATACCGCGGCAGACTTCTACTGATCAGGGACTTTAATCTGCCGAATTTTAAGGAAAATTCAGTTCATCCAGAAAAATCCTTAATGGCTTTATTTCAACAGTTGCCAGAAGAAATTTCACTATACAACCATATTTTCAACAACACCCGATTTCGTGTTACTGATACCCCGTCTATCTTGTACCTAATACTGAAAAATGGAGAGCATGTGATTAAAAGTCTCACTTATAAAGCTATAATAGTAATCAGTGACCACTTAGTTATTACGTATGACTATATTTGCTAGGCAATCAGAACATCAAAAAAGTGATTAGAAAAATTGACTTTTCACAACTTAAATCTACTCTTATGAACGCCACAGGCCCGGGTCTTAAGTCCGACAACGTGCATGATAAGTGGCAGTGGATGATAACCCAACTTAAATTTGCCGTTGAAATGCACTCTCATCTTGTTCCAAAGGTGCAAACATGGATATACATTTAAGCTAAGAAGCAGAACACGAAAATGGTTGACCTTGCGAAATGCTGCATGGCGAGCTCATCGACATAATACCACTGTTAAGAGTTGGGAGATATTACGTTTGTTAAGAAATAAGGTAAACGAACCTTTTGTTGATGACAAATTAAATTATCAAAATCATTTACTCAACAAAATGGAATCAAAATCCAAAATTCTCTACCAGATCATAAATAACCGGTCAAGTGTGAAACCAGGAGTTGCCACTATAAAGACACGTGATGGAACAACAACCACAGCATCGCAATCTGCCGAAGTTCTACCCTATTTCTTCTTCAATGTCTTCAGCTAACGAAACACCGTTACCTGTCCCTTAACTCTCGTCATCTCACCCGAAATTGTTTTAAAACAACTAACTATTACCTCGGAGAGTGTCCTCCGCACATTGCTAAATCTCAACACCAGAAAATCTCCCGGAGTTGACGAAATTACCCGTTGTTTCTTTAAAACTGTGCTTATACTTTGTTTACGCCTCTCACATACTAATTTAACCTCTCTTTAACCCTAAGTTTCGTTCCCTGTGATTGGAAAAATGGCATCATTACCCCCATGTACAAAGGAGAAAACCGTTCCGAAGTATCTTATTATCGACCAGTAACACTACTACCGGTGATCTCAAAAGTAATGGAGCGCCTCGTAGCAAACAGCGTCATAGAACACCTGGAAGACAATTGCTTGCTCGCATTCGAAAAACACGGCTTCAGAAAAAGACACTCTTGCCTATCAAACCTTCTGCTCGCTCTCGATGACTGGACACAAGCTGTAGACAAAGGTCTCACAGTACACGCTTGTTATCTTGATATGTCAAAGACAGTCTGTTACTACAAAAGATGAAGCTTTGTGGAATCGAGGGTTCATTACTAGCCTGGTTTGAGGATTATCTCCGCGAACGTTTCATTCGAGTAAGGGTTGATGGTGCTTTGTCACGACCTATTGCAGTAACGAGTGAAGTGCTGCAGGAGTCAGTGCTTGGACCACTTCTTTTCCTGATGTATGTCAACGACTTACCTAAACTTGTTTGCTGCAAAATCTTGTTATTTGCGAATGACGTCAATCTGTGGACACAACTGAGGATTGCAGAGAGCTTCAGCTGGGCCTCGATACCTTACAAGACTGGTCAGTTAGAAATGAACTACCTTTCAATGCCAGCAAATGCAAGGTATTGATTGTTGGAAGACATTTCGAGTACTCCTACACCCTTGGTTCCCATATTCTTGAATGCAATGACAAGGAGAAGGACTTGGGTGAGCAGCACTCTGAAACCATCACATAACGTCACAGCTGTCAATGAAAGACGTCACGAGTACTGCTACTGTTCGGAAGTTTCACTAAGCGAAACGTTCATCGAATAATTAATACGTACTTGAGGCCAACCATAAAGTATGCGGTTCAGGCTTGATCACCCTGGATACAGAATGACATCAGCCTTTTGCAGAGAATATATCATCTGATTAGCAAGCTCGTACGCGGTTTGAAGCACAAACAATAAGAAGATCGTATTGCAAGTATCAATCTAGTCCAATCTCGCTACCGCCGTCTTAGAGGTGATTTGATACTTATGTTTAATATACTGCATACCCCCAACCATCCCCTACATCAACTATTCACGCGACTACCACACAGAACCAGCTGGAGTCACGACTATGCAGTACTTATTCCTGACTCGAGACTAAACACTCAAAGGTACTTTTATTTTGTACGTGTATGCTTTACCTGGAATTCCCTGCCTTGTAATGTTGCACATTCACCCAACTTGGATATATCGAATTTGGACAATTTCATGTTGACCAATACAAACTTTGAAGCTATATATATTACACCATGAAAGCTTTGAACTTTGAAACCGGTTTCTGTCCAATGGATTTTTACTTGATTCCTGAAATATCAGTAAGCAAACAAATCCTGTTTTCTACCCATGTTATTCGTAATTCCCATATTATTATGTGGTTTTTGTCAAGCTATATGCTTTTTAGACCATTAAAATTGAATTGAATTGATTTAAATTGAACAACACTTCGCCACGAGTCTTGCTGTCCGTATTAGACGACGTTGACGGGTTTAGAGCAAATAAGGATGGGATTCAAACTGGTGTCTCAAGCAGTTGCTCTTCTTCAATGGATGTGGCCTCAATCCTCAGACAACGGTCCGTAACATCTATGTATGAGGCCGAACAACATTTTACTCCCGCTTTAAGTAGCACGCCAAAAACGTGCAGCTCCCTCGCGTGCTTCGACCGAGGGCCAAGCAGGATTAGCTTCAGAATCACGCCTAACTAGCGCCATAATGCTATACACTAATTTGTGCAGCATATGGAATAAGTGGGCTAACCTCTCTTTTCATGTGGCTGAGTTACACTCCAGGGATATAACGCTTTCTGAGACATGGATGTCCGCGTTTGATGATGTGCTAATAAACATCAGCAAGCCTTATCTCGTCATTAGATGCCATAGACCTGGCGATATAAGAGGCGGTGGCGCTGCACACCTCGAAAAGTATGGTTCGCACAATACGGGTACGGGTTTATCACTAACCAATGGAAACCTCCAAGTTGTCACGAGTCTCCTTACTTGCTATAAGTCAGGCTTCACAATTGCTTGTGTCTAAGTCACACCCAGTGCCTCCAGCAGATCACACAGCTGATTAAGACGTTGTTCCAATTAGCTCCCAGCGTACATATCTTAGGTGATTTCAACCTTCCAGACATAGATTGGGCCGTCCCTGTTTGTTTAATCACGGAGCAATCCGAAACGTTTATCGAAGGGATCCATAATCATGCGTGGCACCAGCATGTGAATGATCCTACAAGGTTTCGTCTTGGATGCACTCCATCCACTCTTGACTTATTATTGTCGTCCCAGATAGAAGCCGTTAGGTATTTAAAGTACCTATCACCGCTCGGTAAAAGCGTTCACGTAATGATAAGCTTCGAAGCGATATTGCGTTTTCACAAACCTTTCTCTCGTCCTAGACTGGGGTTTACTCGTGCAGACTAAAATCTTCCTTTCAGTACTCTAACGACTTCAATGAAGTGAAAATTCGGATAGAATTTATAACTATCTAAAGGAGTTGCAAGACAACCACGCTCCACTGCAAGCCGCCGTGTTGGACTCCTCGTGTTCGTCGGTCTACCCGTAAACGAGATCGTTTATGCCGGCAATATAAGCTAGCTCTCACTTCTGGTTCTTGGATCCGCTACAAAACCGCTCGAAACGTTTGTGTTAAAATACAATGTTTGCTCAACCAGGGGTTTGAGTTATCCTTAGCTAGGGATGCTAAATACAACAGGAAAAGATTTTATAGATGCGCCTATTTGAATAGCAAAACAGAGGAAAGCATTGGAGATTTGAAACTGGAGGAAATAAGTAGCCGATACCGATCAGTCTAAGGCGACTGCCTTCTCCAAATTCTTCAGTGGCGTTCAGAGACGTGACTATTCTTTAAATGCTCTGTCTAGGATGTTTAATATACTGCCTGGTGCTTATTTACTACATGAGTTGTCCTTCAACGAAGCCGGGGTGTATGACGCACTTATCCATGTTCGCGTCAACAAAGCTGAGGCACCAGATGGTTTCCGCTCAATTAGGTTAAAGAAACTCGCCCCAGTGCTAACAGAAACTGCCTGACTAGCATCGTTTTGGAAGTAATCGAAAAACTACTGCGTGACAACATCTGTCAGAATTTTTGTCAGCATTTTCTACTGAGTGTAACGCAACATGGATTTCTTATGGATAGATCCTGCCTGGCTAACCTTCTCAGTTTTATCAATACAGCCACAAAAATGATTGATGAAGGGAAGTATGTCGAAGCCTTCTACCTAGACTTCAGCCAGGCTTTTGATTCCATAAATCACCGCCTTCTAGAGATTAAGCTAGCAGCAAAAGGCCTACGGGGTAGTCTACATGCTTGGATAAGGGCCTTCCTTACAGGTAGGACATTCCGAGTTAGGATAGGATCTATGCTGTCGAATCAAACCGACATGATCAGTGGTGTACCTTAGGGGTCGAAACCCGGTCCTCTTTTATTCCTGATTTTCATTGATGAATTGTCGTCTGCATTGAAGTGTCCATGCTTCATTTTCGCTGATGATGTGAAGTTCATCGGATCAACGGATCAAGATACCCTGATACACGAACTTGAACGGGCCAAGAACTGGTCATACCAGTGCGACGTCCCGCTGAAACTTAATAAGAGCCTAATCTCGACAGCACTTGTTTGATAAGATTTCAGTCTCAGTGTTAACTCCACACAGCGTGTTAATAACTTGGGAGTACTAGTTAGGAATGACTTCAAGTCGGAGCATTAATGCGCCACTGTGGCTTAACGTGCTCGCAAAGTGAACTTTCCGCTGAGATCCGTGCTATCCAGCAGAACACCCGATGTATTCCTGCCACTTTACAAGGCATCGGTTCTGCCGCGTTCAGAATGTTGTGTCCAGGCGTGGTGCCCTTAAATCAAGAAGGAAATCTTTCGAGTCGAAAGGGTACAGAGTCTAGCAAATAGCATGGTTGACGATCAGTGTGAGAAAAATTACGCAGCAGGCCTTAAGTCCCTAGATCTTTCCGTCGTTTATGAGGCGATTTAATTGAAACCTATAAGATCTGGAAGGTGTCAAGCGGCATTATGATGAGCGACTACTTTGCCTTAAGTCCCGGCTGGACAAACTCGGGCATTCACTCAAGCTTGCTAAGGATCGATGTAGAATAGACTCCCGGAAAATCCTTTTCGGCCAAATGGTGATAAATTTCTGGAACCGCCTTCTAGAAAAACTTGTATTCTGCAGTTCTGTTGCGAGTTTTAAGAATGGTTTGAGCCGCATCTGCGGTTAGCTTTTTCCGGAATACTCCTACTAACTGCTATGCAAGATTAGGTAGTTCACCATTTTCAGCGTTATCTGTTAACTTACTAGATTTCTGTTCTATAATGCACAGCTTTTCTTCATCTAAACTCCCACCGTACTGGTGGAAAGAAATTGCTTGCTATTTTTCTAACATTATTCATAACGTGGTGCTTCCTAAATACAACACGGATAATCTCTTGGCGCTGCGATCGTCGAGGATATCCAACGCACAATATTAAAAAACGGTTTGGCAATGGCGGTTGCTTCTCTGCATCTTTCCACCGAAAGAAATTCTTAACGATCAATTTGCTCGGTCGCCACTTACTGTCCTGAACTGAACTTGTGGCCTACATCGATGGTTAGACAGCTTCTCAACTAATCGCACTAACTATGTTAGAATTGCAGGGGAGTGCTCGCAGGAATCACTGATTCTCAGTGGAGTGCCTCAAGGCTCGGTGCTTGGTCCATTACTTTTTCTTATTTTTGTAAACGACCTGGCAGCGTGCTTGAGTTCACGCTGCTTCCTGTTTGCTGATGATGTTAAGATCCTAGGAACCGACAGTAGAGATACGCTTATCTCTGATTTAGAACAAGTAATCGAGTGGACAAAGACCTGGGACTTGCCACTAAACCTGGGGAAGAGCTGTCTTCTGACGACTGATTTAGCGACAACCCAACTAGAAGTTGGAGAAGGAACTATCAGAAAAGCGGCTGCTCAGAAAGTGAAGGATCTTGTCATTACTATAACAGGCGATTTTAAATGGGCTACTCAATGTGCCGAAGCTGCAAACAAGGCTCGCAGAGAATTGTTCAGAATTCGCTCAGCGTTATCTTGCCGAAAACCTTCAATCTTCATCCCCTTATACAAAGTAGTCGTGCGGCCTCACTTGGAGTACTGCGTTCAATCCTGGGCACCGTACTTAAAAAAGGATATAGCATGTCTCGAAAGGGTCCAGCGCCTTGCGACTAGGATGGTTGAGGGTCAGGCAGGTAAAACTTATGAGGCTAGACTCAAGGACCTCGGTTTGTTCTCACTAAAGAGACGGCGGCTGCGAGGTGACCTAATAGAAGCCTTCAAGATTCTAAAGGGTCTTACAGGTGATAATATTACTGAAATCCTTAAACTTGCACCTAAAGCAGCTACAAGAGGTAATTCCATGAAACTTCTTAAGAGTAGGCCCAGGTTGCTGGCACGTGAGCACTTTTTCAGCAACCGTGTGGTCAACTTCTGGAACAAGCTCCCAGATTGTATAGTAAGCCTCCCAAATGTGTTGAGCTTTAAAAGGGAATTAGACGTTAAATGGTCTATCATATTTCCGCATATTGTCTAATAAAAAAACTTTATAAAAAAACGTATTTTTACATTTTTATCATATCTGTCTAGGCCTGGACAACCTGACAGTAAATTAGCCCACATGCAGTCTATGACTGTGTTTCACTTTACCTCAACTAGGCTAGTGATTTCATACACCACACATTGTTCACGCATATTATTGCATTGTTTCCTGAATAGCTGACCTCTCACCGTGCTGGTGAAGAGAAACCCTACCTTACTTTCCAGTTATTCGGAAGCAAGAACGTGTGAAAAGTACGAACTGTATACTCGATATCGAAGTGCCGGGTGCTCAACCGCATACCGTCGAAGGAAATCTGGGCGCGTGATTGGCTTTTAGCCACCTTCAGCCCTGTGCAATTTGAACTTGAACTTGAACTTGAACTTCAACCCTGATGGCGCATGTTTGAAATTCATTCAAGTTGCCTTATTGCTGCAATTTTTCAATAGTTTGTTATGATGTAAGATGCGAATATCTCATGTGCGATAAGCAGTGAGAATACTTCCGTTTTTATTTGTTAGCATCGGTGTGAACCTAAATAAATAATGACGGTTCCTCATCTAGGACTCCAGTTATTAAAAATGTTTTGCTGTCGCAACAATACGCTCCTATTTTGAACCCTACATATCCCGCGAAACTTAACCACTTTTCTTTTCCCTCGCGCGACGTGCAAGAGATGCCGGAAATAATGTTCACCCATGAGGCAGTTCATCAGAATATTCTGTGTCTGCGACAGTACTCCTCGTCAGGACTCGACGGCATCCATCCCAAAATCCTGAAAGTAGCCGCAGCACATATATCTCCTTTACTAGCGACTTACTTTCAACGTTGTTTGGACTCGGCTACCATTCCACAAGCCTGTAAGGAAGGTGTTGTAAGCCCTATATTTAAAGGCGGCAGCCGGTCTGATCCTGCAAATTATCGCCCCATCGTGCTGTTATCAGTAATTTCTAAAGTCATGGAGAGCATTGTCTCTGACCGCATTGTCTCACATTTCGAAACGAATCGGATTTTAATCAAACAGCAACACGGTTTTCGGGCCAAACGTTCGTGCACCTCTAATTTGCTTCTCGCACGAGATGAATGGACGAAATCCGTCGACGAAGGCACTGGTGTCGATGCTATATTTTTGGATTTCTCCAAGGCATTCGACCGTGTGCATCACGACATCCTTCTCCTTAAACTCGCTTCCTACGGCGTTGGATCATCCCTCGTATCATGGATGAAATACTTCCTATGCGATCGCTCTCTCTGTGTTCGTGTGCGCGACTGCTACTCAGCCCCCTTTCCAATCAAGTGTGGTTTGCCGCAAGGTTCGGTTCTTGGTCCAAGACTCTTCATTATCTTCATCAACGATATCGGACAAGACATTGAATCCCCGTTCCTCCTCTTTGCTGATGATGTCAAACTTTGGCGCTCTCTTAAATCGTCTGATGATTCCCGTGTCTTACAAGACGACTTAGATCGCCTACATTGTTGGTCCTCACGAAACTATCTTCCATTCAACGCATCCAAGTGCAGCGTTCTCCCCATCCGTCACTCAGCTTGTTTTACCTACCGTTTGGGGCAAACAACACTTCAACGCGTTCGGCAAGAAAAGGATCTTGGACTTATCATTCAGCAAGACCTTGGTTGCACAGAACAATGCGAACGCGCAGCAGCTGCAGCCAACCGCAACACCGGCCTACTTCGCCGCGCCCTCGGCAAGTTTCTTTCCCGACTCTGTTGAACATTTACATCCGGCCACACTTGGAATACGCAGTGCAGGCTTGGCGGCCGTGGCTATGCAAGGACATGTCACTCCTCGAAAACGCCCAACGGCGTGCGACAAAGCTTGTCCGCGGTATGCGCCACTTGCCATACGAGGAGAGATTACGCCGTTTAAACACATACTCCGTTACGTACCGTCTTCTCCGTGGAGACATGATACTTACATACCGGATACTGAGCGACCCCTCCCATCCATGCAGCTCCCTACTCGTCCCATCCATCAGCACAAATCTCCGAGGACATGGACTTAAATTGCTACATCAGCAAAGTCGACTTGAATGTCGCCGCAGGTTTTTCTCGGTGCGAGTCTGCAGTCCATGGAATGCTCTTCCATGCAAGCTTTTTGAATCCGCTTCTTTCGGTTCTTTCAAAGGTCTCCTCGATTCCCACCTCCATGAAATCTCCCACTCCCAAGACACTAATACCCCCTCGTGGCAACGATCCCAGTATCGGAAGTCCAAGCGCACGCAGTCTCAGCTGACCCTGTTCCGGAGGATGTGGTGGGTAGCGGTGTCCCGGGTTGACGCCCTACCTGTCCAAATGCCACAAAAATCCACTGATGGTGCAGGCTAACGCGAATGTGGCCCGCTATAAGGCCTTGGAAACTCGAACATTTTACTTTTCTTTTCGATCCACCGCACAATCCACCCTGCGGTTTGTACAAGCTCCACGCTTTTTATACCGTAATAAACTATTGATCTATTGATTGATTTGCTTGTTCGAGCTTTCTTTAGCTGCGCTTGGGAGTTCACACGCTTGTATCCATGTACTTTCCCTGTGATCATCAATTGAAATTGGTTGATATTGAGTATGATCGGGGTGCTATTATGACACGGTCGCCTAAATCCAAGGTGGATACAAACAGAAAACTTGGTGCTGCAAACCGCACTCATATGTTTCTCAACATTTTCCCACATACGTGAAAATATGGTTTACCAACAACCTTTCCACAAACTAAAGAAAGTTATTAGCTGGAAAAGTTGCAACGGTGGTCGAGTAAAATTCACCAAGAGTTCAAATCCATTCCTTACTTGAAAAAATGGTCATCGCTTCAAAATCTTCTCACTCAGTAGTTGGCCTGTGCGCATCCATTTGGTGCTAACTCGTCAGATATCAGTAAGAGCCTATGATAGACCACTATGTGAGTTTTTCCCTCTCGTGGAATGCTTAAGAACCCGCGAGCATGCTCTAAAGCTTCAAAAGCGAAAGTCACTACGCCTAACAAAGTATTCACGCTCTCAACGAGAGTTGTTGAGAAGTGTTGGGAAAATCATTTGACACCAAATACGTAAGCATGTACTAGCTACGTTTTAACTGTGCAATACCCAATCCTGATCTGGGTATAAAATCCTGTAAAACGAACCTTCTTCTTCATCGGAATCGAAAGCAGAAGGGATAAAATCCCGTTTAAGCTTCATCACGGCAATACACATGGGTGACTTCTGCTGACAAGGCAAGCCCTGAGAGTAGGGGAATACCACTATATCACTCCGGGGATCAAGTCCATTCGTCTTAACAAATGCTGATCCAACGCGCTTTTGAACTGCTGTTCTGATGGTAGAGACAGGAGCCCTTTCGGCAGAGTTCCAAGTGTTCACCCGCGTGGATAGCGTGCTCGCATTTCTCAGCTTCAGCCTTCTAGGCTTCTGTAACTTGAGGACATGTCCACGAGTTCTCGATTCACCTACTAATCGGAAGTACCGGGGCGGCAGTGGGGATGAGCTCCCACTGTCTATAAAATGCTCCCATATGGCGTGCGTCTCAAACAGCCTCTGACAACCAAAGCCCAGCTCCTGGCCTGCACGTGGCGGAACTGCTTCTACTGACAGGAGAAGGGGCGAAGGCGGATGACTGGCGCCTCAAAACCAGTTTGCTCCGGGTAGATGGAGCTCGTCAGCCTGGGAGGGCAGTCCATCTAAGGGAAGGAAAACCCTTATTCCAAACCTCCGCTGCCTTGCGGCATACCCGATTGCGGGAAAGGCTTCGGGAGTGAACCCGAGGAAAAATCCTTGCTGCCTTGCAGGTTGCACCTGGTCGTGCAAAGGCTAGAGAGGCGTACTCGAACAATCGCCGAGGCACTTCAAGAGAGGCGCAAGAACCCTCAAAACGGTCACCGGCTCTCGTGAAGGAAAAAACCGCTGCCTTGCGGGTAGACTTTTGAGTCAAAGGCTCCGGGTGGGGTCCCCTAAGCCAACCTCCTACTTCGGCCTTGGCAACCGGGTAGTATGTCGCCTTCAACAAGAACCATGGAACCTACATTTTTCTTACATCATGTACCCTCTTCATGGTTTACTTGTTGGCACATCGTCTGTAAAGACTTGTGTAATAATAATAATAATAATAATAGGAACTCGTCTCCATATTGACCGAGAAGAATACGGTGTATCAGGAGCAGGTCCAATCTCTCCCCATCGCGCTGAGACTGGACCTTAACGTGGTGCGATGGTTTGTGAACCTCTATGACCCATTGAGCTATGCTGTGTGGTGCTCTCCGAGCACCTTCAGAGTCACTCATACCAGGAAGATCAATTGATAGAGGTCAGACGAACACGGTCTTAACCTAACCCGCTGCCTTGTGGGTCAGGCTTTTTAGCCAAAGGCTTTGGTCGAGAACCCTAATTGTTCTTCTGTCTAGGCACGGATGTGCAATCGTACAGTATTTCTGTGCTGTGCGGCTAGCATCGTGCTAAATTGATTAGCCACCGGTAATGAGTTCCATGCTGAAACGCGCTGGATTCTCACTACCATTTCTATTTACTTTCTATTTCTTTTGTCATATCTGTCTAGGCCTAGGCAACCTGACAGTATCCCAGCCCACGTGCAGTCTCTGACTGTGCGGCACTTTGCGTTGATCAGGCTTGTGCTTTCACACACTAATCTAGGCATGGGCGACCTGGCAGTATCCCAACCCGCATACAACCATGACTATTACTACGAAACCCAACTCCACAGTGCATCGGCACGATAAACAGGGTCGCCTTACCTACTGCATACAGCAGGGCGGGTAAGCGAAAACAAGCTACTGCCGGCCCTACTCTTCAAGCTGTTTCTCACCCTTCCCCTCCCCCATCTATTCTTAACAACTCTCTGTCTGTCAATCCCAGCTTTAGAAAAGACCGCGCTGAACATGTTGGAACATTTTCTGTTCGCGAATTTACAAACCACTTTCCGAAACCACGGGCTTCAGCTCACATCGGTGCCATGAATGTCAGAACTCTCAAACAAATAGGCCAGCAAGCTGCACTGGCTCTTACCTTAGATAGGAGCACGGATGTGCAATCCTGCAGCATTTCTGTGCTATGCGGCTAACATCGTGCTAAATTGACTGACCAACGGTAGTGAGCTGCATGCTGAAACACGCTGGAGTCTCACTACCATTTCTATTTTCCTTTCCAATATCTGTCTACACCTGGGCAACCTGACAGTATCTTACCCCACGTGCAGTCTCTGACTGTGCGGCACTTTTCCTGGATCAGGCTTGTGCTTGCATACATACATACATACCTTAGATAGTCTATCTATTGATGTTTGCTGTTTATCGGAAACGCGCTTATATGATCCGTCCATAATTACTGAACTTACTGCCCCAAATCTTTCAACTCGCTACTTTTTGCGCTGCTCTGGTGATTCTGTAGCTGCCATCTCTGGACAGGCGGGTGTTGGTATAGTGCTGAATTAATGTGCCGAATCGTGTCTAATCGATTGGATTCCTTGGAATAGCAGGATGTGCGCAGTTAGACTCGCCACTAATATTAGACCAAACTCAAAATCTTCTGATCAGAGATGCTTGTTTATTGTAGCAACTTACGCTGCTACTAACACCAATTCAGACGACGAGAAGAACGCCTTCTACGACGATCTTTATGCTCTTGTACGACGTGCAAAAAGCTCCGATATTATTGTCTTAGCGGGAGATATGAATGCCAGATTGGGTCGCTTAGATACATCTGAATCACAATTAGGTGGCATGTTTGGTCTTGAAAGCCAACGCACAGATAATGGTGAACGGTTTATACAATTCTGTGCACAATCTCGATTATTCATTAGCAGCACTTCCTTTCGCCATAAAAGATGTCAAATTACCACATGGCGCTCGCCGGATGGAAGCCAACCTTCGGCCCAAATCGACCATATCGCCATAAGTGCTCGCTGGAGAGGTTGCATTGAGGACTGCCGCTCCTTTTGGAATACCTGCATAGATTCAGATCATGCTCTTGTGCGATGTAGGTTCTCGTTAAAGTTCTTCCGGTACGAAGCCTTCGAATGGGAAACGCATTGTGGTCAAAAAATTCTCTCTGCCTGCAGTTCAAGGCATTTATAGGACCACCTTGAGTAACTCACTCCCAGTTGCTCAGTGTGCAACTGCCGATGAAAGGTGGAACAAAATAGCAGGGATTATGCGAGCCGCTGCAATAACAGCCTGTGAGACTACACAACCAACTCAAAAGTCCCACTGGATTTCACAGCGCTCTATAGAAGTTCTTCGCCAGCGACGCCAAATACCTCATGGTCCTGGACACAGCACAGAGCGTAGACGCGTGAGGAATGAACTTAAACGGAGCTTAAGACTAGACAGAGAAAGGTGGTGGCTAAATAAGTTCGAAGAAATGGAAATAGCAAATAATGCGGGTAACGTGCAAAAACTCTTCCAACTTATTCGCTCGACCGGGCCTATGAAAAAAGGAGTGAGTGAGACTATCGCTGAAATAGACGGTACTCTTATCACTAATAAGAATCGCCGCCTCTCACGTTGGGCCGAACATTTTGAAGAACAATTCAGCTGGTCGCCTGCAACAGAATCTTTCCCTCATTTGAAGCAGTGTGATCCTTGGACTGTTAGCGTAGATCCCCCTAATGATTTAGAAATTAAAGAATGTATCGAATCCATGAAACGATTCAACGCTGCTGGCCCCGATGACATACCACCTGTCTTGTTCAAAGAAGGTGGCCAAGTCCTAATCAGCACACTAGGCGTTCTCCTCCGTGAAGTGTGGTTATCAGAATCCGTCCCTCCGAGTTGGGGCGAATCGGTTATCATACCTATATTTAAAAAGATGTATGGTATGATGGTATGAAGGCACAAGCCTGATCCAGGCAAAGTGCCGCACAGTCAGAGACTGCACGTGGGCTATGATACTGTCAGGTTGCCCAGGTGTGCGAAGGTCATGCTCTAATCATCGTGGGATAAGTCTCACTCCCATCATTACGAGATTATTAGCGTCCATATGTCTTCGAAGATTAACATCGCATAGGGAATCACATATCCGTGAGCAGCAAGCTGGCTTCCGGCCTAGAAGAGGGTGTGTTGACCACATTTTTACTCTTCGACGGATATTAGAACTGCGGCACACCTATCGACAGCCGACAATAGCCATCTTTTTAGACTTCAAAGGAGCATTTGATTCAGTCGATCGAAATGTCCTGTTTAAGACCTTATTGTGCAATGGCGTTCCGCATAAGTATGTCAACATACTACGCGCACTTTATGCTCATACATCCGGATGCGTTAGGGTTTACAATGAACTCTCACCCAAATTCAACACCACAAGTGGCGTCCGACAAGGATGCCCGATTTCTCCGTTTTTGTTCAATTTTGTAATTGATGCAATTATGGAATTATGCAACGAAGGTGCCCCAGCTTTCGGAGTTCACATAATGCCAGGCGTCAAGCTTCTCGACTTGGATTATGCTGATGATATAGTTCTGCTCTTCGACTCGTACACAGATGCACAGGCGATACTGAACAAGCTATCTAGTATTGTGCCCGCATTTGGAATGCGTTTTGCACCCTCTAAGTACAGTGTTCTGCTGCAGGACATCGACTTATCTAGCAGCACTTTATTACTTGACAAGCGCTTGAAATTGTAGATCGTTTTACGTATCTCGGTAGTTGTATCAATAATTCTGCATCGTTAGATGACGAGGTCTCGGCACGCATTTCTAAAGCGACCGTAGCATTCCGCAACCTAGGTCATCTCTGGCGTCAGAAAGGACTCAAGGGTAGAGTCTATAAAGCGACAGTTCGGGCTGTGTTACTATATGGGTGCGAAACCTGGATCTTACGTAAAGAACACATTCATCGTCTCCAAGTATTTGACAACCGGTGTCTCCGCAGCATTCTAGGAGTTAGCTGTTACAATCGTATGCGCACCGATGCTCTCCGAAATAAGTTGTTTGGTAGTAATGTCGATATAGAGAAGCAGATCAACCTGCATAGGTTACGCTGGTTGGGTCACGTTTTACGGATGCCGGACCACCGACTTCCGAAACTGATTCTTTTTGCGACTCCACATCCTGATTGGCGTAAATCTCGGGGTGGCCAAACCGTCACATGGCATAGACAGCTAAAAATTTTTACTAGTAACCTTTCCAAAGTAGGCGCAGCGCGTCCTTCAGGCTGGTGTCCCCGCGATCATATATCGCAATGGTTAGTTACGCTTCAGGATATGTCCCGAAACCGTGTTCAATGGCGGTCTTGCACTAAGCATATTCTTGGAGTGTTTGCTTAACCTTGTATGTTGTCAAGCGGAGTGACGAGAAAAGCTGTTTATGATGCATGACAGTGAAAGCCGCAAGGAAGCTGCCGTGCTGATGTTGCTCTACTCGTTCACGAAACTTGTTTGAATGCATGTTCCATTCGTGGTGTAGGCACCTCTTCCCAGTTTGTTTGTGCTTACTCTTCTATAGAAGCCGTAGCAATTTAAGTCCCACTCTTCCCCATCTTTTTAGGATTTTAATTCTTCATGGTTGTATGGCAGTTGAGCATTCGGTACGTGCTACCGGTGTAATGCTGTCTTTGATGATGATGATGAACCTGACAGTATCTTAGCCCACGTGTAGTCTGTCGCTGCACGGCAGTTTGCCTGGATCAGGCCTGTGCTTTCATTCATTCACTCACTGGTTGTACCACATTGGACCCACTGACATCTCCTGGCTACATAGCGTTGAGATTGCGCTTGATGCGAAGGCACAAAATGCCCTAACCTTATGGGATGCCATTTCACCCAGAAATTTGTTTATGCGTTTCCGTGGAAAACCGGTCAGCGTGACTGTTTTGTCTGTTTACGCGCCTACCATGCCCACTGAGGATCATCCAAGGATGCATTTTACGAATAATTGCAACAGGCCATCGATAAAATCATTAGGTGTGACATAATGATCATTGCTGATGACTGGAGTGCTCGTATAAGCGCACCAGACGCTACTACTCAGCGAATTATTGGCATGTTCAGTCTTGGAAAACGTTTTGAAATGGTAAACGCATGCTTGATTTCGCTAGCTTCAATCGTCTAACAGAATCGAACACGCGATATCGGCATCCCCGGAGGTACTTACTGACATGGTATTCTAACCATGGACGCACTGCACAGCACCTGGATCATATTTTGGTCGGCTCGCACTGGAGCTCTTTTGTTGAGGCCTGTAAGTATTTTCATGGTGTGGAGACTGACTAAGCTAGTGGGACAGATCACGTCTTGCTGCGCGCGAGAATCAAAATTCACCTTAGCTTTCGTCCGAGGTCCCGCGCCACCAAACGAATTAATACAGCGTCTTTGAATGACAGTGAAAAACGCCTCGCTCTATCCAATTATTTGGCTTCCGAGCTAACTAACTTCGAAGTTTCGGAAGAATCCGATGCTTTAGTGGACCCTTAGTGGAATCAGGATTCCAAAGGTTGTCATAGCCGGGGGTGGCAGTGGAGATAAGCTCCCACTGTTTATAAAATGCTCTCATATGGCACGCGTCTCAAATAGCCTCTGACAACAACGTCCAGCTTCTGGCCTGCACGAGTGGCTCCCCGAGCTCGGCGGAACTGCTTCTACCAACAGGAGAAGGGGCGAGGGCGATTGACTGGTACCTGAAAACCAGTTTGCTTCGGGCAGATGGAGCTCGTTAGCCTGGGAGGGCATTTCATCTAAGGGAAGGAAAATCCTGATTTTAAACCTCCGCTGCCTTGCGGGATACCCGATCGCGGGAAAGGCTTCGGGAGAAAACCCTGAGGAAAAACCTGGAACAGAGTCTGGTAGACCACCTCTTTCTGACAACTCCCTGTGCAAAGGCTAGAGAAGCTGACTCGAACAAACGCCGAGTGGTGCTGGGGACGCCGCTTTGTACCAAAATCCCCAAGATCCTTCATCGAAGCCGACTCATCCTCCAGGAGGAGATAGTCGCACAAAAGTAAAGTGAGTTAATAGAATCACCTGAAATCAGCGTTACAACGAGCCTCAATAGCGGAGCTCGTGCTGTGCAGCTAACCCCCTGCTAAATTGATTTGAGCTGTATGCGAGTACACGATGGAGTCTCACTGCCATTGCTTTTTCCTTTCTCGTTTATGCCTAGGCCTGGGTAACCTGATAGTATGTGACTACTCATCCGTGCCAAGCCCATCGAAATATTCACAAGGTTGATCACTGCTGAGGAGCTCAAATAAGAACGAAAGTCGAGTTCAGTGCTTACATAATGGACCGTCGTGATCAACTTTGTGAATATTTCCATATGCTTGTCACGGATGAGTAGTCACAAATATAAACAACATATTCTCCAAAAATCGCTTCAACCTGACAGAATCTAACCCACGTGCAGTCTTTGTGTGGCACTTTACCTGGATTAGGCTTGTGATTTCATACGTACATTCAACAGATACTATATCCTGAAGCAAGGAAGCCGTCAAAGGTTTGTACAGTGCAGAATGCTAAGATTGAGAGATATTGCGTTTTTTGTTTATACTCACAGTAGTATAGATGTAATAAATAACGATGTATAAAGTGTTTTTTTCTCGAAACCATGACAGATGCACAAAGAAAGACATCCGCAACAAATGTCTTCGGTAACTATAGTTGTAATCACTTGAGCATTTTACGAATACAGATTCAAATGTTTCTTTCATTTTGTTTCGTACCATTGATTTGCAGATTACCAATCTGGGATTAAAATGTTGTTGGGCAACGTCTGTGACAATATTAGAAGTAATTATCATAACCATAGCGTAGCTTGCATATAAATTTCGTCTCACATAGCTTTTTCGCATCCTTTATCGTTGCGTTACTGCTTTATCTGATCATCAACATCATGAAACACAGATCCCCAGTCAGACAAAGTGCCAAGCAAATTGAATTAGGAGAGCAAACGGGAAAAATAACGCTGGTAAGCAGAATGTGCAAAATGCATTTTATTTTTATGTTGTATCACTGCATGTGATTTTGTGCAGTTATATGTTTTTCGTTTTCTAAATAGCTTCGTTCTTCGTTTTATTTCAGCATTGTTCTCCATGACGGAAATTCTGGATACGTTGGCAATTTTAATAACATAGATTTAAAACCATACTCACTGAATAAAAGCTGCGTTTATTTCAACCATGCGTTGTTACTACGAAGTGCTGGGTATGTCTATGCTTTGTTTATCGATGTATCGATTTTAGGTGTTCCTAAAAATGTTGAAAGCGTTGAGCTCAAGAAAGCTTACTATAAAATGTCGTTGCAGTGGCACCCAGACAAAAATTCGGCAAGTACAGACACGACAAAAATTTTCCAGGAGATTCAAGAAGCATATAGGTTAGTTTTACGTCATTTAGTTATCTGGTAATCATAAATGCCTACACCTACCAACTATTTTTCATGATTTTTTTCATAAAATCACTGTCTCTGAATTTAATGATTAAGGTTTGTTCTCTAAAGTCATCCTCCTATTACTCTTTGATCACTCACCATAGATCGTTGCTAGCCTTCATGTGCTACGTCTCGTTTCAGCATTTCTGTACTGCGCCGGTTTTAAGAAAGTATTGAGCTTCATGCTGAAATATGTAGGAGTCTCATTGCCATGTTCTATCATATCTGTCTAGTCCTAGTGAACTTGGTGTTGCCACCGAACGTAAGCAATCCATCGCAAACAACGTTGGTCGAAGACCCCCAGCCTCCTAACGTCTAATGCACGAACTGTCCAACATTCACTCCCGTAAAGCAATAATGCCCTTACAGAGGTGGAATATATCCTTCCTTTCAAACTCAAGCTCAAATCACGTGTCTTCCAGAGGCACTTAAATCTAGTGAATGCCATTCTGGCCTTAGCAATTCTGGACGTTATTTCCTTCTTTACTCGACCCCAAGCAACCACCACACTTCCTAGATAGTTGAACTGCTCAACATGATCGAGAACTAGATCATTGATAACAAAATTTGGCAGTTCACCTGACCAGTCCTAATGTAGCACTTTACACTTGTCAGGCGAAAAGAATAAACCATAATTACATACGCATACAATACCTTGGTATATTCGGTCCTTTTTAAACAGTATTTTGTACTTACCGCTAAACCAATCTTTTCTTTTTAGAGTCGATGCGGTCTGCGTCATTATCCATAATTTTTTCGGCTAGCTGTCAATTCAATAGTTGTTTCACGATCAGTTGCTTTGAATCTCAATTTTTATTTTTCCTCTATCTTCAGAGTACTTTCCGATCCTCATGAAAGAGCTTGGTACGACAGTCACCGAACGCAAATCCTCTACAGTGGCAGCCACCATGCGCATGCTGGTGCTCAATCGCAGTTCCAAGAAGAACGTCTCGATGTTTTCGAGTATTTTTCAAGATCAAGCTTCGAAGCTTTCGACGATGGCCCTAAGGTAATGTTAAAGTCCGTTTTCGGTTGTGGATCTAGGGCATCTTTTTAGCGTTATTTTTTATGAAATATCCTCGTGAAACCAGATTCTTTTTGTGTCGTAACTTCGCTAGTGTTTCGATGCTCACTGAGCCCAGTTTTGATATCTTCATCTGCTGTGGAATTGCCATTGACCGCCCTCCTTCTAGAGCGTTCTACTCAAGTTGGCGAAGAGCAGGTACTGCTTTTGGCTGGTGACGCGTCGCTTTGTCGTAATTAGTTACTCTTGAATCGAACTGTATTGTCACTTGAACCGGTGTAGAGCGTGAGGCCAGCAAGCGCTTACGATGTGCATTTATGGTCAACATCAACCGAAGGAATCTAAAAAAAAACAACATGACGAGGACGAAATCCCCTAAATTTGACAGTAGAATATGTATGTGGATATTTTAATCTTTTAAATGCTTTAGTCAAAATCAAATTTTGATTCCGTATTTGAGCACCGTGCTCGGCTATGGCTTCAAAGTGTTACATGGTTTAAAGCTTCCGTAGGATCGCTTTCGGAATATAGCTGAATTGGTGGCATCAATGAGTACAGCCGTTATGCTTCTTATTTGCTGGGGTTTATTTCATTTCGTTTTGTGAAAAATAACGAACTTTCGTTACAGCCTAATGCTTCCGTTCGGACTGTAGTTCTGATCGCGTCGTTAGACGATAAATAAGTAAGCAAGAAGTGAGAACTTGTTCATCCTCACATCACACAGCGCGACCGACTTTGTACTGTGCAATCATCGGGTATGGCATGGCATGAAAGCACAAGCCTGATCCACGCAAAGTGCTGCACAGTCAGAGACTGTAGGTGGGCTGTGGGGCAGCTCACTACCGGTGGCCAATCAATTTAGCACGATGTTCGTCGCACAGTATTGCATATCGGGAGGAGTATTACGATCAGGTTCTGTATGTTTTGAAACTCTCGAGGTATGATCGACAACGTTTAATGTTCGAATCCCTTGCTTGATAAGATTGCCACTGTCATTCAGCTCAAATACTTGGAAATGTAATGCGCGTTTGAAAGAAATGATGAAGCATCCTCATTTACATGCTTTGTAACCCAACGTGAGCGGGTTACGATTGATTTTGTGCAGTTTTGTACTCATTCGGTAGGGACAGTAAAATATGGTACGGTTTGCATTAAAACTGAGGAAATCGTGGACAATGTTAGGCCTTTTAAGTCGCTCTTGGATATCGGCATGAAGCCACATTTCTGCTCAGCGCGTAGGAGGACTGATGTCAGATAGACGTCAAAAAGCAACCACAAGTACGAGACACATTGACCGAAAGCTAGCATCCAACATCACCAAGACAGCTTCACATGTGAACTTGTTGTCAGTGGATGAAAACAGTCGTCGTTGGAGACGGTGTAGTTGGTAGTATCATTAATTGATGTGTAGACAGTTAGATTTTGTTCGAGTAGCGCTTTGTCTCAAGCTTGTATCTCGAAGTGTCACCGGGAGAATTAACGCTCCTGCGGAACAGTCCCAAGTAGAAATTCGTAGATGCTCGCCGCCAGTCATCATCACTATTGAGAACAGTAATACTTAATCAATAGTCAGCGAGTTTGTATTCACTCGGGAGAGACAATAGGATGTGGTTTACTGTGAAGGAATCGTGGACAAAGCTTTCAGCTTTGACGTCTATGTTTAATAATGTGATGTTAAATCTGACGTAAAAATAAGATCCTTACATAGAACCGGTTATCTTATGGAACCTAAGATTTTTCTTACATGTTTTACGTGCAGTCCGCTGGCGATCTGTTTACTCGCTACTCTTAAGTTTCTAAACACAACAAGGAGTCGCATGGCTATGCACATGATCGGACATCTTTTAATCCTCCATAACAACACGATTCTCGTTTGTCCTAATAACTCCCTGTAGTCCATCTGTCTCCCCTGATTGCAGACCTAATTTACCCCCCTTGTGCTCAAGTTTCAACCACTGTTTCATGTCTTTTCTCGTTCAAATTCATTCCACACAGGGTTTTTACACGGTCTACCGCAAAGTGTTTGAAATGCTGGCGGAAGAAGAGCGCCGAGCCGCAGCAGACGATGCACAAAGCGATTCAGATGAGGATGACACTGGTGGCGAATTTCGCGCCGAGGTTGGAAAACGTGGACACCATTACCCAACGTTTGGTTCCTCGACCAGCGATTATTCCCCAACCGTCGCATCGTTTTACCAGTTTTGGGAAATGTTTCAAACTCGGAAGAATTACACCTGGGTCGAAAAGTACGATATTCGGTGTGCACAATCGCGGCAGGTGAGTTGTGCTCAAGCGTTTGTCAATGTTCCTGTTCATGTTAAATCCAATTTAATCACAGTGTATCTTAGATTGGTAGTAGTGTGGCGAGCCTATTCTCTCTTGGTAACCAATTTGGCCAACGAACAGTGGAATCAAGTTGTGTTAGAGTAGTCACTTTCCAAAGGTTGTCATAGCCGGGGGTGGCAGCGGGGATAAGCTCCCACTGTTTATAAAATGCTCTCATATGGCACGCGTCTCAAATAGCCTCTGACAACAAAGTCCAGCTTCTGGCCTGCACGAGTGGCTCCCCGAGCCCGGCGGAACTGCTTCTACCAACAGGAGAAGGGGCGAGGGCGAGTGACTGGCGCCTGAAAACCAGTTTGCTTCCGGCAGATGGAGCTCGTTAGCCTGGAAGGGCATTTCATCTAAGGGAAGGAAAACCCTGATTTTAAACCTCCGCTGCCTTGCGGGATACCCGATCGCGGGAAAGGCTTCGGGAGAAAAACCTGAGGAAAAACCTGGAACAGAATCTGGTAGACCACCTCTTTCTGGCAACCCCCTGCTGCCTTGCAGGTCGCACTTGGTTTTGCAAAGGCTAGA